>WNWK01050145.1:0-12954 GCA_009830355.1 Cherax destructor | reverse complement strand
CCTAGTGGTGAGGAACCCTAGTGGTGAGGAACAGCCTAGGGGGTGGGGAACACCCCAGGGGGTGAGGAACAGCCTAGTGGTGAGAAACAGCGGGTGGTGAGGAACACCCCGGGTGAGGAACAGCCTAGTGGTGGGGGAACACCTTAGTGGTGAGGAACAGCGAGTGGTGGGGAAAACAGCGTAGGGTGAGGAACAGCGTGGGGTGGTGGGGGAAACAGCGTAGGGTAGGAACAGCGTAGGGGGATGGGGAAACAGCGAGTGGTGAGGAACAGCGTAGTGGTGGGGGAACAGCCTAGTGGTGGGGAAAACACCCCAGTGGGGGAGGAAAAAAGCAGTGGTGGGGGAAAGGCCAGGGTGAGGAACAGAAAGGGTGAGGAACAGCTAGTGGTGAGGAAAAAAGCCTAGTGGGGGAGGAACACCCCGGGGTGGGGGGAGGAACAGCGAGTGGGGGAGGAAGACACTGGTGCCACTCAGGGAAATAGAACGAGCCATTACCCCCATGTTCATTAAACCTTGGCCCGTGGTTGTGACCGGGAATTTATTGTTATTATTTATTACCTATTACAACCTAGGTTCAATGGCCTTTTTAACCCCGAGTGTAAAGGAAGCTTGGAGAAAAGAAAAAATAGAAGATTTTTGAAATTGTATTTCTTTCAAAATCACCCGGGTTTAAATTTCCAAATTTTTTTATTTTTTCCTTCAAAGTAATTTGATTATATAAATTTTTGTTTTTTTCCTTCACCAAGTATAACAAAGTGTTATTTACACATATGTACACTATATACAAAGGAGAGTGTTTAGGGGCACGCCACAGTTGTCTAGGCTAAGCAGCACCCAAAAAAAGACAGACAACTTTCCACAACCAGTCGGCGGTTTCCCAAAGACAAACTGCGAGGGGAAACCATTCCCCTTTTGTCATTGTTAAACTCGCATTTAATTGGCTGAACGGGTCGTTGATTTGATGAGGGGGCCCCTCATCCCCAAAAACCCTTAACGAGGGGTTCGGGGGGGAGGGGAGTTTTGTGGGTGTTTAACAGCCCAATAAAGGTTTAAATTTTTGGGCTGCAAAAACCCCCCACCCCAAGAGGGCTCGGGACTGGCTTCCACCTCAATGGGTAGAGTGCCACCATGGCAAAATTATAATAAGGGGACCGCCCCCCCCTCTACCACCCCGCTATTAGTTAAAGCTAAATTTTTCCCGAGACATAAGTCCAGTTTAAACTTAAGAGTGAGACAGCCGACGGTGGGGGCTAACATAGGCCCAAATGCCTGCGGTCGGTAGCAGGGCCCCCCCCCAAAAAAAAAAAACCCACCATTTGGGGGAAAAAAGGCTGGTTCTACCCAAAGTCCCTAACACATCCTAACCAAATACAATGACTTCGGGACAACACATCAGCTATTGTGTTAAATTTTCCAGCAATGTGTATAATTTTTATATTGTAGGGTTGAAACCCTAATACCCAACCATATTTGGATTTTTGTTTTTCATGTTTTTGTGATAACCAGAGGGTTGTGGTCGCAGATGGAGACCACCGGGAGAGGACGGGCCCCAATGAGACATCAAAATGCTCTAATGCCAGAAGTAGAGCCAGGCCCTTTTTTATAGTAGAGTAGGCCCTCTGGTGTGGCTGGTATTTCCAGAGAAAATGCCACAGGTTGAAAACCCATCCCCCTTTTTCAGAAGCCCCCCCCCCACCCCAGACTCACAAGCATCAATCTGTAAGGAAAAGGGTTTTAAAAAAAGTCTGGAGACAACGGGGGGGGGGCAGTACAAAGTAACCTCTTTGCTTTCGAAATGCATCTTGACATTCTGGGGTCCAAATAAAGGGAACTTTTGACGGGTAAGTGAGGTTAGAGGTGCAACAATATCTGCAAAATTTTACAGAATCTTCTATAAAACCCTACCATCCCAAAAAAAGTTAAAGGGTTTTTTCCCCTGTCAGGGGGAACTGGATAATTTTTAAGGGCCCAAAAATTTTTTTAAATTTGGGGGCCACTTTGCCACTACCTACTTGGGGGCCCCCAAAAAATTTTAATAGTTTTTTCCCCCAAAAGGATGACTTTGATAAATTAACAGTTAAATAAAAAACCTGGAAGGTCTCAAAAGAGCCTTAAGCCTAAACACATGTTGGTCCCAAGTGTCCGACACAACAATTTATGTCATCTAGGTAAGCTGCCGTGCCTTAAACCCCCTTTTTAAATTCCCCCTTTTGGATAACTGAATGATGCAGGAGAGTTTTTCATTCCGAAGGGGGTCACTGTATACTGATAATGACCTCCGGGAATTACGAAGGCAGAGTTTTTTCCCCTTTTATCTTTTGGGGGGAATTTGAAAAAAAACCCCTTTAAAGGGGGTTTCCTTTTGGGGAACAAAAGCCCCCTTTTACCCACAAATGATTACACCCCCCCAAAAAAGTGGCAGGGGGATAGGCATCTGCAATTGTGACCTCTTTCCCCCTTTTACGGTAATCTGTGCACTTTAAAAACCCCCTCCATCAGCTTTGTTAACAAGAATGGGGGGAAGCCCACGGACTAGATGACCTCCATCAACCCATGCTCTAACAGAAATTCTACCCTGTTGAAGTAGCTTCTTTTGGATTAGCCAAAAAGGGGGGAGAGTTTAATAGGTTTAGAGTTTCCAACATCTACATCATGATATCCTAATGTACATTTTTCGGCACATCCGAAAAATATCGGGGTAAGACTGTGGGCCAGTTAAATTAGTTACTTGAGACTTGGTCAAACCCAACATTAAAGGTTTGGGGCCCTTTTTAGGAGGACCGAATTTGGAAGCTTTACATTAATCTCAGAGTGCAAAGAGTCGGGGGCATCAGAGGCAGAGGACAGAGTCATTACTGGAATTTTTTCTGGTGTATTAAAAGCTTTAATTTGATTAATGGGGTTTAAGTTTTGTTTTTTTTAGGTCTTGTCAAGGGGAGAAAATTACATTTTAATCAGATAATTTACTTACGATTTGCATTGGCCCCAAATCTAGCTTTCAAGGTGTGGCCAGGTATAGGCTCCTGTACCAACACCTTATCTCCGGGGTGGAAGGAGCGAAATTTTGGTTTTTTTGTCATACCTTTTTTTCGTATTTTTGAGCTGCCTTCAAGTTAGCCTTAGCCAACTGACGTGCTACCTGAAACCCTTTTAAAAATTGGGCTGGTTGTGGAGGCGTCTTCTCCCATCCATCCTTTTTTTAGCACACGAGGACCCCGACATTGTGCCCAAATATCAGCTAAAAAAGGGCTGTACCCTGTAGACTTTGCACAGTTTCTCTCATTGCAAAAGCAACAGGGGGAAATGATTCACCCCGCCCCCGGGAAAAAAGAAAAGAATGTTCTCACATTTTTTTTAACGCCTGAGGGGAAACTTTCCAAGGCGCCTTGGGACTGAGGATGATAGGCAGTGGATAGGTTTTTTAAACTATTCCTAGCCTAGTTAATGTTTCCCCCAAATGTTTTTGGGAGTGAAGTTAGTACCTTGACACTTTGAATAGTTTTGGGAAATTTTTAAAAAAAGATAAACTTAGTTAAAGCTTTAAGAATTGCTTTAGTGTTAATACGGGGGAGGGGGAAATGCCTCTGTTTCAACTCTATCCATGATTGTGAAAAAGAAATTTTTTCCCCGATTAGCTTTGGGGGAGTGGGCCTACAAAACCCATTATCAATTTGAAAAAGGGTCTCCATTAACGGGGGAAAGAGATGGAGGGGGCAGGTTTAAGGGGGGGTCCGGGTTTTTCCCCCCCTGTAAAACCCGGACAACAGCAAATTTTTTTTTACATCTTGCCTTAACTTTGGCCAAAAGAATTTTTTGTTATTCTATATTGAGTTTTGGAAATTTCCCCCAAAAGGCCCCCCTAAAGAAGAATTAGGGGGTATATTTAGTATCTGAGACCTTTTTTTGGGAAAAACCCAATTTTAAAATTATCTTTTTTTTGTTTTCCCCCCCCCCCCCTTCCCAGTTTCAGTGCAGACAAATAATTTTTTTTTAAGAGATATTTGACCGGGTGCCCCAAAGGGGGATTTACCCATAGCTGCCTAAAAAGCAGAGTTTAGTGAGGAGTTTTTCCCGTTGTTCCTCCCGAAAGGACAGTCCCTCAGGCATGGAAACAAAACATCTGGCAACCCAACCCTGGAATGGGGGTTTATCTTTTAAAAAAATTTTCAAAACTTTTAGTTTTCCTCGCAAAAAAAATTGGGTCCGAGATCGAGTCCCAAGGGGAAAAACTTTCCCATCAGAATTTTTTTGGGGTTGTGCCCGAAAGGGGCCAACATCAAGAATTAACCTTTTTTGGGTTCTATACATTTAGAACAATGTTATTACCCTTGCATTACACCCTTTTATGGGGGAAAACCCCCCGAGACCCCCAAAAATAAAACCCAGTTAAAATTTATCGGGGAATAGATTTTGAAAAGGGGGCAGAAAATACTGCTCCTCCAAAAGCTTTTAACAGAACTGAGGATTGCAAAGAGGTTTGATCAGAAAGGGGAAAAATTCTTCTTTAAAAAGGGAGCAATATCTCCAGTACCCCTTTTAAAAGGGTTTTAAAAATTCCTTTTCCGAATGTTCCTAAGGGGGAAGGGGGAAAAATTAGAAGGGGGGCCCTCCCCTTCTTCTTCTTTTTTCCTTTGGGGCATATTATTAGGGATATTGGGGGATTTTCCCAAAGGTTGGGGTTTTTTTAAAATTTGGGGGCTGAGGGGGCCCCGGTTGCCACAGTTATAACATACCATCTCACCCCTTTTAAATTTGGCACTGTTGATTTTTGGCTTACCCACTTGGATACTGCCGTTTCCCAAACTCTTTGGGGAAATTTTATGGCTCACCAGGTTGACCAGAAGTGGTTACGCTTTTCACCAGGTGTTTTAGTTGACTGCTAAAAGAGATTCACCTTAATTGGGGCCTTTTTTTCCCCTCGGGAAAAATTTTAATCTCTGCTCATCCTTTTGGGTGTTGGGGAAAAAAAGGGCCCCGGAAAGGGGGGCGTTTTTTTTCTATCACCCAAAACCGGGGGGGGGTTCCAATGCCAGGAAGGGGAAAGATTTTAGAAACACTAAAAACCCCGGGGCAACAGACTCCAGTAGGTTGTCCACCAAGATGAGCTGTTTTAAATTTTAAAATTTTTAAAAACTTCCCTTTTGTACCACTTTGAAAAACCCTGGTCTGCCCCCCGGAAAAAAAAAATGAGCGGGGCTAACCCCCCTGCCTTCTGCCGAGTTTGAATTTTTTTCCTTTTTACTTGGCAGGAATACATTAAAAAACCCCCAAAAACAGTGGTTTTCACAATGGGGGTTTTTCCCCAAAAACAGCATTTCCCAGGCTAGAAGGGGAAAAAATTTCCCCCCACCAAAAAACGAGATACCAGTGACCCAATAAACCCTTTTAGGCCACCCTAAAGCTCGAGCCTTTTGGGTTTTTTTAAAGCTTTTTAAAAAAAATTTTAGGCCCCCGTTTTTTAAAAAGAGGGGAAAAACTGTACTGCCCCCCTTTGCAAATTTTTGGGGGTCACAGTCTGATGGGTTTTCTCCCCTCCTTTTTCTATCAAACTCCTCCTTAGCAAATGCACGCTGTTCTTAGTTTGTTCAAGAGTGAGTCTGGTTGTTTTTGGGGGGCCCGTGAACCAGACTCACCTGTCGATAACCCCACACCGTGACTTGATGGTTTTGCTCAGGGGGTTTTGTCTCTCCCATTTTGTAGAAACCTCAATTTGGGGACCTACGATTAACAGCTCCTGTAGAGGGGGGAAAAACCAGACTGATAAAAATAGTTTCCCCCTTTTTATTTTACCCATATAATTTTTGAGCGGAGCAGCAGTAAGGTTGCTGGTATTCAACACCAAAGAACCCCCAAAAACCCCAAAAAAGCTGTAGAGAGAGTTTGGGCAACTTTAGCAGAGGGGTTTAAAAAAGACACTAAAACCCTTTTTATTCCCCAAAAAGGGGTTTAACCCCCCCAAAAATTTAAAACGCTGTAGCCCCCTGCACGGTACGAATTGCAGTTTCTCATACGATAGCAGAACTGACACGAAAGCAAAACCAATATGCCCCACACAATAGGGTTTTTTTCACAATAACAAACCAAATTGGGGGGGAAAACCACAATAGCAGGCTGACCAAAGGGAAGGGGGAAAGCAAAATTTAGACACAAAAAAATTGTGAAGCGTTGGCAAAGCGGAAAAATGCCAGGGAAAAAAGGGTTTTTGATCAAGACTACCCCGCGCGGGGAAAAATTTAAACCCAGGTCAACTCCTGCTCTAAGTCTCCCCAAAAGATCCCGGACAGGCCCCCTTACAACCTCCCCCGGTTCAATGGCCTGTTAACCTTTTTTGTAAAGGAAGCTTGGAGCAAAGAAACACAGTAGAAGATGTATTAAATTGTATTTCTTTCCCCAAAAAAAACCAGATTAATTCCCCAAAAAATTTTTCTTTTTCCCTTTTTTTCCCCCAAAAAAAATTTTGATTTATAAAACTTTTTCTTTTTTCCCTTTTTCCCAAATATAACAAAGTGTTATTTTTTAAAAAAACACTTTTATACAAAGGAGTAGTGTTTAGTACCCCCAGTTGTTCAGGGCCAAGCAGCAGCCAAAAGAAGAAACTTCCCCCAAACCCGCTCTATGCAGGAATTCCCCAAAAAAAAAACTGCAGTGGTAACCACGCCCCCTTTGTCATTGTTAAACTCGCATTTAATTGGCTGAACCGAGTCGTTGATTTAAAATGGGGGGCCCTTTTTTTACCAAACCCTTAACGATGGTTCGCTGGTTGGGGGGGGTTTGGGGTGTGTTTAACATGCTCCGAATAAAGGTTTCATACTTTATGCAACAAAAATCATATTTTCATGTTTGGGGTTTTAAAAAAAATATTTAGTACAGTTTATTGGGCATCATATATCTTTTTTTTTTATAAGTAAAATCGATAGAAAGTTGTACTAGAACTTTGTGAATGATACTCTCAAATTTTTTGACCTGTTTAGTGACAGTGGAAGATACATTTACGTTGGCAGAGCGGGTTTTTTGGGGGAGTCTGTGGTGTTTTAATGTTGTCTCATTGAGTCTCCTTCATCTGTTGGACACAGCTGTTAGTTGTCCGGGGTGGAGTACTTCTAGAGTACGGTACTTGGTGCGGGGAGTCCCGGTACCCAGAGAAGGTACAGTAGGTAATACAGTGGCACTGTAGCCACAATATAAATAAAAAAACATTTTAATGTGAAGATGTTTTATCCAGCAGAGACTTTATCGTTCACACAAAATTTCCCGACAGGGGTTTTTTTATAAATATTTTAAAAAAAAATACTTAAATACACAGCATCACTTAGGTTTTTTGATACAGGGAATTTTTTTGATGTTTGCCGACCCATAGGCTGACCTACATAACCCAGTGCGGGGGGTCTAAAAGGTTCCTCCACCATTAGCCCCTCGGCGGGGTGTACGTTTTTATTTACCCCTTCATTTTCCCTAAAAAAAAATTTTCGCCATCATAAGGGGGCAGAAAACAATTTTGAAAAAAATTTTTCGGGGTTTTTTTCAAAAATAGCATCAAATATTTCCCCTTTTCCATGAAATTTTTTTCCCCCCCCGGGGGAAATTTACCCCTGGTTGAGAATCACCCCCCCCAGGAATTTTTTCCCCTGGTCGTCACCCCCTGCTTCCCCCCACCTGACTGTGGAAAACGCCCCCCCACGTTTATCTGTATTTTTATCGAGAATGATGGATTGAATACCAGGCTAGGGACTGATTGCCTCAAACTTTCCGTTTTTCACAGTTCTTCCCGATTGGACTGAAGAAGCCACTGGCTCCCCAAACGTTTCCCAAAAAGAGACCCAGATGTTGACATTTTCTCATTCTTCAAGATATGCGTATTTAATAGGTGGTAGATGTGAAAGAAAGAGGTCACATAGTCGGTGTTGGGCCCGCCCAGTAAGGGGGTCACATAGTCTGGGGGGTGTAGTCAGTCCAGTAAGTGAGGTCACATAGTCTGGTGTGTGGGGCCCCCCCCCGTAAGTGAGGTCACATAGTCTGGTTTTTAAAAAAGCCCAGTAAGTGAGGTCACATAGTCTGGGGGTTTTAGCCAGCCCAGGTGAGGGCACATAGTCCGGGGATGTAGCCAGCCCCGTAAGTGAGGGCACATAGTCTGGTGTGTAGCCGCCCAGTAAGTGAGGGCCATAGTCTGGTGTGTGAGCCCGCCCAGTAAATGAGGCCCATAGTCTGGTGTGTAGCCAGCCCAGTAAGGGGGTCACGTAGTCTGGTGTGTGTAGCCAGTCCAGTAAGTGGGGGTCAAGTAGTCTGGTGTGTGTAACCAGCCCAGTAAGGGGGTCACATAGTCTGGTGTGTAGCCAGCCCAGTAAGTGAGGTCACATAGTCTGGGTATGTAGCCACCAGGTGGGTCACATAGTCTGGTGTGTGTAGCCAGCCCAGAAGTGAGGCCCCTCTGGTGTATGTGATCCAGTAAGTGAGGTCACATAGTCTGGTGTTTTGGGGGAGTCCAGTGGGGGCCCGTCGGGGGTGTGTGCCCCCAGAAAATGAGGTCACATAATCGGGGAGAGACCCCGTAAGTGAGGTCACATAGCTGGGTGTGTGTACCAGCCCAGTGTGAGGCCATAGTCGGGGGTATGTACCCCGTCCAGTGGAGGTCACAAAATCTGGGGGTGTTACCCCGCCCAGTAAGTGAGGTAAATAGTCTGGTGTATGTACCCCCCCCAGTAAGTGAGGTCACATAGTCTGGTGTGTGTGGGAGTCCAGTGGAGGTCACATAGTCTGGTGTGTGTACCCAAAACCCCGTAAGTGAGGTCACATAGTCTGGTGTTTTTGCCAGTCCAGTAAGGAGGCCTACTTGTGTGTAGCCAGTCCAGTAAGTGAGGTCACATAGTCTGGTGTGTAGCCCCCCGTAAGTGAGGTCACAGAGTCTGGGGGTGTAGCCGTAAGTGAGGATAAGTCTCCCTAAAATTTTAAAATGAATAATACTGAGTTTTAATTGAGGGCATTGGGGTACAATTGAAATTCAAAACATAATTTGTCGCTAGAGTCACTTTCTTAGATGATAAGTCTTGCTTCTGGGGGTTGATAAGGTGTTCTCTTATCTGTGTAGAGTGTAAAGCATTTTAAACTGACTCACGAAATTGTGAAAACAATTGCAAAGAAAAGAGAACGGGGGGTTTAAAACCCTGGTAAGGGGGAAAAATTAATGAAAAGGTCTGTGAGTTTTGGGGTTCACTCGCCATGGGTTCAGGCCCCCCCGTTCGGATTTATATGTACTTATAGGGGGGGGCTTCGGATGAGTTAACATGTTTGACTTGGTGTCCAGGTCTCTGGAGGCTTCACTGACATGTTTGACCTGGTGTCCAGGTCTCTAGGCTTCACTGTCATGTTTGTCTGGGTCCAAACCCCTTTGGGGGCTTCCCCGACACACATCTCGTCCAAAAAACACCATGGTGTGGTTTAGACAAAAGGGAGTGGTTCATTGGGTTTCCCGTTCTTGACTAAGTCTTTTTTTGGGTTTTTGACGAAATGTTGGTGACTAAAAAATTTTTGGGGGCAGCCAAGGTTTTGGAAAGGTTGGTGATCGTTTTTTTGTTCTTGACGGAAGTGCAATTTTCTGCTGGGTGCAGCGTTGCAACGAAGTTTTTAATATCTTTCAGATGATAAAATATTGTTCAGTATTGAAGTTCAGTGAAAATTTAATTGATATAATTACATTTTTTTTACGAGGGATGCGGCGGTGGAAGAGCTTATATACGTTCTTAAAAACAATCCATTGATCCCAGGCAGTTCTATCGTCGGGTGTCGGTAATAACTTTTATCCCAGGTCTAGTTCTATGTCGGATGCGGAATAACATTGATCCCAGGTCTAGTTCTATCGTCGTGATGTCGGTAAAAATTGATCCCAGGTCTTTTCCCTATCGTGGGATGTCGGTAATAACGTTGATCCCACAGTTCTATCGTCGTATGTTTAATGTTGACCCCCGGTTCAGTTCTATCGTCGTGATGTCAGTAATAACATTGATCCCAGGTCTAGTTCTATCGTCGTGATGTCGGTAATAACATTGATCCCAGGTCTGTTCTATCGTTGTGATGTCGGTAATAACATTGATCCCGGGTTTCAGTTCAAATGTCGTGATGTCGGTAATAACATTGATCCCAGGTCTAGTTCTATCGTCGGGTGTCGGTAATAACATTGACCCCCGGTCTAGTTCTATCGTTGTGATGTCGGTAATAACATTGATCTCAGGTCTAGTTCTATCGTCGTGATGTCGGTAATAACTTTATCCCAGGTCTAGTTCTATCGTCGTGATGTCGGTAAAAAAATTTTATCCCAGGTCTGTTCTACGTCGTGATGTCGGAAAAAATTTTTAAAAAGGCATTTATGTTACCTGGTTTTCGGTACATTTGAACTCGTTTACCGAAACCAACAAATATAAATGACCTACATCATTATTATTTCCCCGTCACGACTGGGTGAACTCAGCACCCATCCCCAGTCAATTTTTAAGAGTTCAAATGATCTTTTTTTCACGAAAAACAACTTTATGTAGGAACGGCCTCACGGGGGAAACAAATACTGTAGGAACAGATCCTCACGGGGGAAAACAAAAATACTGTAGGAACAGGTCCCCCAAAGGGGAAAACAACATACTGTTAAAATTTTTCAGGGGGGAAAACAACATACCCTAGGAACAGGTCCCCCCAGGGAATACAACATACAGTAGGAACATTTTTTCACGGGGGAAAGCAACATATGTAAAACAGTTCCTCACGGGGGAAAACAAAAATACTGTGGAAAGGTCCCCCCGGGGGAAAACAACATACTGTTGTAACATTTTTTACGGGGAATACAACCTTGGGGGGAAAAAGGTCCCCCACAGGGAATAAAATGCAGGGGAAAATTTTCCCCCCAAAGGGAATACAACATACTGTAGGAACAGTTCCTCACAGGGTAAACATACCCTAAAAACAGTTCCTCGGGGGAAAACAACATACTGTAGGAACATTTCCCACAGGGAATACAACAACTGTGGGGAAAATTTCCCACAGGAATACAACATACTGTGGGGAAAATTTCCCCCAGGGAATACAACATAAATTTTGGAAAAAGTTCCTCAGGGGAAACAACATACTGTAGGAAAAATTTTCCCCACAGGGAATACAACATACTGTAAACAGTTCTTCACGGGGAATACAACATACTGTAAGAACAGTTCCTCACGGGGGAAAACAACATACTGTGGAACATTTCCCCAAAAGGGAAAACAACAACTGTGGGAAATTCCTCACGGGGGAAAACAACATACTGTAGAACAGCCCCCAAAGGAATACAAATCCCCGGAAAAATTTCCCCCGGAATACAACATACTGTAGGAAAAACCTCACGGGGGAAAACAAAAACAAACAGCCCCTTTAGGGGGGGAAAACAACATAAAAGTAGGAAATTCCCAAGGGAATAAAAAACTGAGGAACAGTTCCCGGGGGAAAAAATACTGTAGGAAAAGTTTCAAGGGAATACCTTTTTGTCATGCATGAATTTGTAGAGAGAAAACCGAAATTTGTGCCACAGTTTGGGGAGATAAAGAGAGTGAAGGTGGGAAGAGTGATGGAACCTGGCAGGTGACTGGCACTTTCATGGGGCAGTCGGGGGGACGTAGATCCCCAGGGACCCCAGGGGAAAAGGGGGCCTTTTAAAAATGGCGTGGAGTCGATGCTGCAATAGGGGAAAAAATTTGATCTTCCTTGACTCAAACCACATTTCTTCCCATTCCACAGGTGCTCTTTGCTGCTGCTGGTTTGTGGTTCACCCCTTTTTTAAAAAAAATAATAATAATAATTTCAAATATATCTACGTACACTGATAAGGGGTTTAAAAAAGGAGTCTAGACAAACAGAATGTGAAAAAACGTGAAATATCTGGTGGCAAGTTGTTTTATGAGGCACGATCTTTGTTTCCAGGAAGACGAGGGGGCCGGAGGCACGTCTTTATTGCCAGGAAGAGGAGGAGGCCGGGGCCGAACTTTTTGCAGGGAGGAGGAGGCTGGGGACACGAGCTTTGTTTTTAGGAAGACGAGGGGGGCCAGGCCGGGTCTTTCGCCCCCGGGGGAGGAGGCCGGGGGCGGGTCTTTATTGCAGGGAGGAGGGGCTTTTTTAAAACGGCTTTGTTGAGGAGGAGGAGGAGGAGGCTGGGGGGGGGGGGACGATCTTTGTTGCAGGAAGGAGGAGGCGATAAAGTCTGTAGGGGAATATTATGCAGAAAATTAATATTGATATTAGAAAATGAGGGGATGGAGGGACCTTTCGAAAAACCCTTTTTTTTATTTTGAAAAATGGAAGAAAATATGTTGTCGAAAAGTGTATAATTTGGAAGGGATTTACCAAGCTTTTATTGAGTAATGAATCGATAGAAGGCCTTTATTTATTTACCCCGGGGCATGGAAGGCCCCCGTCATGATTTAGGCGCCGGTCATGTGGGTTTTTTGGGCCCGGGCAGGTGATTTAGGGCCCCCGGGGTTTTTTGATTTAGGGGCCCCCGGGGGGGGATTTAGGCCCCGGCGGATTTAGGCCCCCCGGGGGGGTGATTTGGCCCCGGTCAGGTGATTTTGCCCCCCGGGGGGGGTGATTTAGGGGCCCCCCTAGGTGATTTAGGCCCCCGGGCAGGGGGAAGGCCCTAGTCAGGTGATTAAGACCCCCCCTGATTTAGGCCCGGGCAGGTGATTTAGGGGCCCCCCCCCCCGGTGATTTAGGCCCCCGTGATTTGCCCCCCCAGGGTGATTTGGCCCCGCTCAGGTGATTTAGGCCCGATCAGGGGGTTTAGGGCCCCCCGGGGGGGGTGATTTTTTTACTAATTTTTAACAATAAAAAGCCAGCAACTGAAAATAAAGACATTGGGGTGTTCCAGTTGTCGATTTGAAATTGTATATTGACAAAAACGAGATTGAGGGCCTGGAAGGTTTGGGGGGTAGAGAAGGTTTTAGT
>WNWK01050144.1:0-12954 GCA_009830355.1 Cherax destructor | reverse complement strand
GGTGTGAGACATGGGTTGTGAATGTTGCAACAAGGAGAAGGCCGGAGACAGTGGAGATGTCATGTCTGAGGGCAATGTGTGGTGGGAATATAATGCAGAGAATCCGTAATTTGGAGATTAGGAGGAAGTGTGGGATTTCCAAAACTATTATCCAGAGGTCTGAGGAGGGGTTATTGATATGGTTTGGACATAGAGAGGATGGAACAAAATAGAATGACTTCGAGAGTGTATAAATTTGTAGTTGAGGGAAGGCGGGGTAGGGGTCGGCCTGGAAAAGGTTGGAGGGAGGGGTAAAGGAGGTTTTGTGTGCGATGGGCTTGGACTTCCAGCAAGCGTGCGTGAGAGTGTTAGATAGGAGCGAATGGAGACAAATGGTTTTTAGGAGTTGACGTGCTGTTGGAGTGTAGGCAAGGTAACATTTTTGAAGGGTTTCAGGGAAACCGGCTGGCCAGACTTGATTCCTGGAGATGGGAATTACAGTGCCGACACTCTGAAGGAGGGGTGTTAATGTTACAGTTTTGTAGCTGTAGTGTAAGCACGCCTCTGGAAGACAGTGATGGAGTGAATGATGATGAACGTTTTCTTGTCTGGCCACCCTGCCTTGGTGGGAATCGGCCTGTGTGTTAATAAAAAATATATATATATATATATATATATATATATATATATATATATATATATATATATATATATATATATATATATATATATATATTTATATTTACAAACATTGTCTCTACGTTCACAACAGGACTCGAAAAGTAGGGCCAATGTTTGTAAATAATTTCGCCTGTTTCTGAATTATTAAGCATTTCAAATCTCTTTCGTTGTCCACTGCATGTGGCAGGATTTGATGAAATAACATTCAAAACGAGCTTGGTGCCCCGGGGTATGGGGAAACATCGTCTGGCTCCGGCTAGGCGCCCATACTTATCTGTGGTCTAGCTCCGTGGTAAAGTACTGGTTACTCTGATACAGAGTTTTCAGGTTCGAGTCGACCCCACGACCCTTTGTCCCTCCTCAAGAGGTCACACAATGTACATATCACCTTACCAACTGAGGCATCGATCCTACAAACAACATGCGGCAGGCCAATTGGAATGGTGACATGTACATTGTGTGGCCTCTTGAGGCTGGGCAATGTGTCGTGGGTTCGAATCCTGTCAGCCGCTGTTTGGTAAATGATTCAAAACCATTTGTTTCGTGGTTTCATTGCTATATAGACTGCTTGTGGAGGCGGGTATTCAAACAGGAGGAGGCTGAAAGTAATCATTGAGCATACCATTGCCACGAGTGTCCTCGCAACATGAAACAAGCCTAGTTCGCTAGGCTCATGTTGTTTGTAGGATCGATGGCTCAGTTGGTAAGGTGACACGTACATTGTGTGACCTCTTGAGACGAGAAGGCATTAATGTCAGCAAGAAAGATTTTCTACAGGACTGAACCTAAGGAAGTGATTGCCAGGAAAAATGTACTAGTTTTACCATACAATGAGAACCTGGTACAATAATCTGGGCTGCTGCCCAGGTTATTGTACCCATCAGTTCTGTCATAGAAAGAAGCATAATTGAATCTTCTCTCTTGAAACATGACAGGAATACAGTATATAACTCAAATTATGTGTTATCCATGCTCAATAGTTATTTAGTAGAGTCTATTGTACACATCCTTAAACAACAATGCCAAAACAAGTCATATTAATGGATACTGAGAAGAATGGTAGACAATATTTAGGAAAATATGAAGATACTTCTGAGTACCCCTGGGAACATTCGAGTACCCCAGACCAGGACATTTAAACGGACAAAAGAGCACATTCATTTACTTTCTTTTATTAATTAAAAAGGTTACACAGAATAATAGCAATCCATATGAATAGTATCCACTGAGAAACGTATTTTCTCAAGTCACATGACCATAATCTTTGACTTCACAAAACCCTCCTACCCTATTTGGGGAGGGATGGGTATGGTGGTGGTGCAGGGTGGCACCTAACCGTTGGCCTATATTCCGAGAGAGGCTGCGGCAGGTGACAAACCCGGACTGCGCTACTCTGAGAAAACTTCCCCTCACTCCAGTTGTTGCTTTGCAAATTTGCATAGCTCCTGATGACACACTGAGAAGTGAGAAAGTCCTTGAGCTAAAGATTTCCACCCCGCCGTGGCTTGTCTTGCATAGTTAAGATCTCCTGTTCATTAGGTTATTATTTTCTATTTGATTATAATAATAATAATAATAATTAGGTTATTATAACTTATTAACCTACACACACACACACACACACACACACACACACACATATATATATATATATATATATATATATATATATATATATATATATATATATATATATATATATATAAATATATATATATATATATATATATATATATGCAAAAAGATCAATAAACAGGATATCAAATATACAAGACATACCATATGAAAAAATAATAATTAATATATATATATATATATATATATATATATATATATATATATATATATATATATATTCGTGCCGATTAGGTAAAACTGGCGATTTTGGCTTAAATAGCAACGCTCACTTGCCATATAAGACAAGTGAAAATTTGTGTATGCAATAATTCCCAAAATCATTCTGAACATAACGAAAAAATATATTTCATTGTGTTTGTTTATTATTAAATTAATGTTAACGTATCTAAAATATATTTAGTTGGGTTAGGCTAAATTAAATTGCGCTTGTTGTAATAAGGTTAGGTAGGTTTTCAAAGTTTCTCTTGGTACAAAATTATAAATTCTTACATTAACATAAATGAAAAATATATATCTTTAAACGTATAAGAGAACATTTTAGAAAGGACTGAATTTTAGATGAGTTCTTGCTAATTGACCAGTTTTACCTAATCGGCACGACATTATATATATATATATATAAAGCCGAGGAAGATATAGTTTTATAGTTGTGTGTTTCAATATATCATGAGAGAAGACCTATCATATATATATATATATATATATATATATATATATATATATATATGTTAATTAGATATAATAAGTTACGGAACAATTTGATTTTACAATAAAAAACAAAAGAGGGAAGTTATTGGAAAGGAAGGTTAGAAATAATTGGAAGATGGACAAAATATATTAAGCAGATGTTAAATGTGGGTAAAGGCAGCGAGGCAGCGCACTGGACTGGAGTGTTATTACATCTTGTAGGAGGAAGTAAAAGTTATGTGTGGGAGGGGGAAGTGTGGTAGGCAATGAGTAAATTGAAAGGGGGTAGAATAACTGGGATAGATGGGATTAAGATAGAAATGCTAAAGCCGAGGAAGATATAGTTTTGAAGTAGTTTGTGTGTTTGTTCAATATATTCATGAGAGAAGGGACCCTATCTAAAGATTGAGAGAAAAGAGAAAGAGAGGACAAGGTTATAAAAGTTATAGGGAAATAAGCCTGTTTGGTATACCCGTTAAAATGTATGGTAGAATTATTATGGAAAGAGAGTAGAATTGGAGAGTAACAAAGAGGTTTTAGGAAGTGTAGGGTGGATTTAGAAAAGACATACGATAGGGTGAATGGGAAAGCAGTAGGGCAGATGTTTTAATACAGACAGTCTCAGGTTAAAAATGTAGGAGAGAGGGGAATTATTTTCCATTAAAAGTGGGCTTTAGAAGGAATGTGTGCTGTTACCAAGCGGTTGTAAAAGAAGCCAATACCAGGCTGTCGGGGAAAAGGTTTGGGATTAAGAGAAAACGAATTTGATGCATTTGGATTTGTCACAATTACTTTCTCGCTGCTCAGCAGAAAGAAGAGTTTTGTTGATCAAGTAAGAAGAGTGTTGATCAGCAAGAAGAGTGTTGTTGATCAAGAAGAAGAGTGTTGTTGATCAACAAGAAGAGTGTTGTTGATCAAGAAGAAGAGTGTTGTTGATCAAGAAGAAGAGTGTTGTTGATCAACAAGAAGAGTGTTGTTGATCAACAAGAAGAGTGTTGTTGATCAAGAAAATTGTATCAAGAAAGTGTTGTTGATCAACAAGAAGAGTGTTGTTGATCAAGAAGAAGAGTGTTGTTGATCAACAAGAAGAGTGTTGTTGATCAACAAGAAGAGTGTTGTTGATCAACAGAAGAGTGTTGTTATCAACAAGAAGATGTTGTTGATCAACAAGAAGAGTGTTGTTGATCAACAAGAAGAGTGTTGTTGATCAAAAAGAGAGTGTGAGAAGAGTGTTGTTGATCAACAAGAAGAGTGTTGTTGATCAACAAGAAGAGTGTTGTTGATCAACAAGAAGAGTGTTGTTGATCAACAAGAAGAGTGTTGTTGATCAACAAGAAGAGTGTTGTTGATCAACAAGAAGAGTGTTGTTGATCAACAAGAAGAGTGTTGTTGATCAACAAGAAGAGTGTTGTTGATCAACAAGAAGAGTGTTGTTGATCAACAAGAAGAGTGTTGTTGATCAACAAGAAGAGTGTTGATCAACAAGTAAGAAGATGTGTTGATCAACAAGTAAGAAGATTTGTTGATCAACAAGTAAGAAGATGTTGTTGATCAACAAGTAAGAAGAATATTGTTGATCAACAAGTAAGAAGAGTGTTGTTGATCAACAAGTAAGAAGAGTTTGTTGATCAACAAGTAAGAAGAGTGTTGTTGATCAACAAGTAAGAAGAGTGTTGTCAACAAGTAAGAGTGTTGTTGATCAACAAGTAAGAAGAGTGTTGTTGATCAACAAGTAAGAAGATTGTTGTTGATCAACAAGTAAGAAGAGTGTTGTTGATCAACAAGAAGAGTGTTGTTGATCAACAAGTAAGAAGAGTGTTGATCAACAAGTAAGAAGAGTGTTGTTGATCAACAAGTAAGAAGAGTGTTGTTAAACAACAAGTAAGAAGAGTGTTGTTCAACAAGTAAGAAGAGTGTTGTTGATCAACAAGTAAGAAGAGTGTTGTTGATCAACAAGTAAGAAGAGTGTTGTTGATCAACAAGTAAGAAGAGTGTTGTTGATCAACAAGTAAGAAGAGTGTTGTTGATCATCAAGTAAGAAGAGTGCTGTTGATCAACAAGTAAGAATAGTGTTGTTGATCAACAAGTAAGAAGATTGTTGTTGATCAACAAGTAAGAAGATTGTTGTTGATCAACAAGTAAGAAGATTGTTGTTGATCAACAAGTAAGAAGAGTGTTGTTGATCAACAAGTAAGAAGATTGTTGTTGATCAACAAGTAAGAAGATTGTTGTTGATCAACAAGTAAGAAGATTGCTGTTGATCAACAAGTAAGAAGAGTGTTGTTGATCAACAAGTAAGAAGAGATCAGAACATTCAGAAGAGATTCGGACAACAAAGATGATATTTATGATCTTTTTTTGATTTGTTTAAAGACTATTTTGAAGAAATCAGAAACATTTTAAGATATATTGTGCCTCATATTAAAATTTTACGAAGTTATGCTAATGAATCTTTAAGTTGTTGAATATATTGAAATAAAACATATTTATGATATTGGTATAAATGTCTGCATTTACCACCATAACTTGGTATACTCTGCAATAACCATAAATTGTGTGTGAGTCTGTCATCACCATAACTTGTGTGAGTCTGTCATCACCATAACTTGTGTGAGTCTGTCATCACCATAACTTGTGTGAGTCTGTCATCACCATAACTTGTGTGAGTCTGTCATCACCATAACTTGTGTGAGTCTGTCATCACCATAACTTGTGTGAGTCTGTCATCACCATAACTTGTGTGAGTCTGTCATCACCATAACTTGTGTGAGTCTGTCATCACCATAACTTGTGTGAGTCTGTCATCACCATAACTTGTGTGAGTCTGTCATCACCATAACTTGTGTGAGTCTGTCATCACCATAACTTGTGTGAGTCTGTCATCACCATAACTTGTGTGAGTCTGTCATCACCATAACTTGTGTGAGTCTGTCATCACCATAACTTGTGTGAGTCTGTCATCACCATAACTTGTGTGAGTCTGTCATCACCATAACTTGTGTGAGTCTGTCATCACCATAACTTGTAGTTGAGTCTGTCATCACCATAACTTGTGTGAGTCTGTCATCACCATAACTTGTGTGAGTCTGTCATCACCATAACGATCTGTCATCACCATAACTTGGTGAGTCTGTCATCACCATAACTTGTGTGAGTCTGTCATCACCATAACTTGTGTGAGTCTGTCATCACCATAACTTGTGTGAGTCTGTCATCACCATAACTTGTGTGAGTCTGTCATCACCATAACTTGTGTGAGTCTGTCATCACCATAACTTGTGTGAGTCTGCCATCCCCTTAGCTTGTGTGAGTCTGCCATCCCCTTAGCTTGTGTAAATCTGCCATCATCATAATATGAGTGAATCGGCTGTCATTGTAACTCTGGTAAGTCTGCTGTCACCACAACTTGTGTAAAACGTGTTCCACAATAATTGTAATTAAGTTTAAACTTAAAAAAACAAATCTCTGTTAATCCTGTCCTTTAACTTTTTTTTTTTCAGGTCGGTAGTTTTTACTCAGTGGTTCTGGAGGTGACGTGTTTGCTGGCACCTATGCAGGTGAGAGTTCCAACTCATGCAGTGCCTGCAGTTTAAACACCATGCTTGTTTTAATGCAGGTCTAGGGTTTATGCTTATTAATATAATATTCTAACTGCCAAATATTAGACCATAAATGCCATACAAAAAAAAGAGAAGTTTCTTTATGTAGTATGATAAAATGGGCAACGGAATCAGTCTGCTAAACAATGTATTAGTGGATAAAATGCTGATAGTATTTTGTTTGTATATCGTTTAGGTAAGTTTGGGGTGCCAGGTGTAAATTGGGGTTTGGTTAAAGGTAATACAACTTTTAAGAAAAAATAAGGATAAATAAGTATACAAGATATGATATAGGGCGTAATGACAGTAGTTTGTTGGACTATGTATTGGTAGATAAAAGACTAATGGCTAGACTTCAGGAAGTGCATATTAACAGAATGGCCACAGATATATCAGATCACTGTTTAGTTGCAGTTACAGTGAGAGTAAAAGGTAGATGGGATGCAAGGAGAATAGAATCAGCAAGTAAGAGAGAGATGAAGGTTTATAAACTAAAGGAGGAGACGGTTAGGGTAAGATATAAACAAATATTAGAAGAAAGATGGGCTAGGGAAAGTACAGGCAACGAGGTTGAAGAGGTATGGGGTTGACGAGGTATGTAGTGTTAGAGTGCTCAGCACAAGTTTGTGGTTACAGGAAAGTGGGCGCGGGAGGGAAGAAGAGCAATTGGTGAAATGATGAGGTAGTAAAAGAGTAGTAAGACAGAAAAAGTTAGGATATGAGAGGTTTTTACAAAGTAGATGTGATAGAAGGAGGGAGGAGTATATATAGAGAAAAAGAGAGGTTAAGAAAGTAGTGAAGGAATATTAAAGGAGAGCAAATGAGAGAGTGGGTGAGATGCTATCATCAAATTTTCTTGAGAATAAGAAAAAGTTTTGGAGTGAGATTAATACAATGAGAAAGCCTAAAGAAATAATGGATTTGACAGTTAAAAATAGGAAAGGAGAGTTATTAGACGGAGAGTTAAAGGTATCCAGAAGATGGAGGGAATATTTTGAGGAACTGTTATATGTTGTGTAATATAGGGAAGCTGTGATTTCGTGTATTGGGGAGGGAGGTATAACGTCTTGTGGTTAGAATGAAAGGGGGTAAGGCAGCTGGGATTGATGGGATAAAGAAAGAAATGTTAAAAGCAGGTGGGGATATAGTTTTGGAGTGGTTAGTGTTTTTATTTAATAAATGTATGGAAGAGGGTAAGGTACTTAGAGACTGGAAGAGAGCATGCATAGTTTCTTTGTATAAAGGCAAAGGGGAGAAAAGAGAGTGTAAGAATTATAGGGGAATAAGCTTGTTGAGTATACCTGGTAAAGTGTAAGGTAGAGTTATTATTGAAAGAATTAAGTGTAAGATGGAGACCAGGATCGCAGAGGAACAAGGAGGCTTTAGGAAGTGTCGGGGTGTGGATAAAGGTAAAGAGGTTTTTGTGGCATTTATGGATTTAGAAAAGGCGCATGACAGGGTGAATAGGGGGGTAATGTGGCAGATGTGGCAAATGTATGGAATAAGAGGTAGGTCACTGAAAGTAGTGAATAGCTTTTATGAGGATAGTGAGGCTCAGGTTAGAGTTTGTTGGAGAGAGGGAGATTATTTCCCAGTAAAAGTAGGCCTTAGACAAGGATGTGTGATGTCACCGTGGTTGTTCAATATATTTATAGTTGTAAGAGAAGTGAATGTTCGGGTGTTGGCAAGAGGTGTGGGATTACAAGATAAATAATCTAACACAAAGTGGGAGTTGTCACAGTTGCTTTTTGCTGATGACACTGTTCTTTTGGGAGATTCTGAATAGAAGTTGCAGAAGTTTGTGGATGAGTTTGGTAGGGTATGTAAAAGAAGGAAATTAAAAGTGAACATAGAAAAGAGTAAGGTGATGAGGATAACAAAAAATTTAGGTAACGAAAGAATAGAGATCAGATTGGAGGGGGAGTATGGCGGAAGTTAATGTATTTAGATATTTGGGAGTGGGCTTGTCAGCAGGTGGGTCTATGAAGGATGAGGTGAATCATAGAATTGATGAGGAGACAAGGGTGAATGGTGCACTGAGGAGTCTGTGGAGACAAAGAACTTTATCCATAGAAACAAAAGGGAAATGTATGAAAGTATAGTCATACCAACACTCTTATATGGGTGTGAAGCATGGTGAATGTTGCAACAAGGAGAAGGCTGGAGGCAGTGGAGATGTCATGTATGAGGGCAATATGTGGGTGTAAATATATTGCTGAGAATCTGTAGTTTGGAAATTAGTAGGAGGTGTAGGGGTACTAAAAGTATCATTCAGAGGGCTGTGGAGGGGTTGTTGAGGTGGTTCGGACATTTAGAGAGGATGGAACAAAATAGAATAACCTGAAGAGCGTATAAATCTGTAGTAGAAGGAAGACATTGTAGGGGTCGGCATTGAAAGGTTGGAGGGAGGGGATGAAGGGGGTTTTGTGTGCGAGGCTTGGACTTCCACCAATCTTGTGTGAGCATGTTAGTGAAGGTAAATAGTTTTTAGGACCTGACGTGCTGTTGGAGTGTGAGCAAGGTAACATTTATGAAGGGATTCAAAGAAACCGGCAGGCCGGACCGGAGTTCTGAAGGTGGGAAGTACAGTGCCTGCACTCTGAAGGAGGCGTTTTGATAAGTTGCAGTTTTATAACTGTAGTGTAGGCACGCCTCTGGCAAGAATGATGATGAAAGTGTTTCTTCTTTTCCGGGTCACCTGCTTTGGTGGGAAACGGCTGATGTGTTAATAAAAAAAATCGTTTAGAGGGGCTAGTCATAAGCCTGATCATCATTTAATTGTAGTTTGAGAGAGAGTGACACAGTCTTCTAAGGATGATGGTGTGGTGGTATAAATGTTATAATTTAAAGTAGGTAAGAATGGTTGTTGAGAGTGTACAACCTTACTGGCTATGGCAAATCATCTCATTCTTAATGACAGAATATTTGAAATATTGAGGTTATATCCACATATTGCATTAAATGCATGAATTAAAGTTTCTTTTTATGGAGATTGCTATCCAATTAGGACATATGCTTTTAGTGATTATATATTTTTTGAGATTTTATTCTATACTGTATTGTGTATACTAACTACATGAAGTAATTATAAAATATGAAATAAATAATATTTCTTCCTAGTGATGCAAATTTGCAACAAAGCCCAGTTGGGTCTGACAAAGAATCATTGTGACTTCTCTAATTCAAATTTTTGCTCTGCAACTCACAGGATGAGAATGGAGTCCCAATAACCTATTCGCTCAGGTGGCACAGCTACTAAGACTGTGATGAATGTTTCTATATAATAAAAAGTTAATGTACATACAGTATGTTTTTTGTAGTTGCTAACACGAATCAATTCTTAATTTAAGTCCAGGTGACTTAACGTCTTTTTATTCTGCGCGCTCACACTCTCGATAATCAGTTGTGGTATGGGAAGGTCATGACCCCTTTTTTAGGCCTATTGTTCCTCTATATGGGCTGGAATGTGTTGATGTGAAAGAGGTGAGATGAGAGTTCAGTGTTATCCTGATGGGGCTGGTAGACAGACGGGGAGAGAGTTACTCTGGCTGACAGACGGGGAGAGTGTTACTCTGGCTGACAGACGGGGAGAGTGTTACTCTGGCTGACAGACAGGGAGAGTGTTACTCTGGCTGACAGACGGGGAGAGTGTTACTCTGGCTGACAGACGGGAAGAGTGTTACTCTGGCTGACAGACGGGAAGAGTGTTACTCTGGCTGACAGACGGGAAGAGTGTTACTCTGGCTGACAGACGGGGAGAGTGTTACTCTGGCTGACAGACGGGGAGTGTTACTCTGGCTGAGTGTGTGTGAGGGGTCAGCAAACATGAGCTGACAGCCACCTTTGCTGAGGCAACCTACAAATTTGAGTTCTCATTAACTTAATGAATTAATTATTCACGAATTACTAATTAGCCCTATTCAGTAATGGGGCTTAGAAAACCCTCCCAATTTATTTTATCACTGCACTCTCTTTGTCACTCAAAAACTCTTCCATAAATAAGCCAAATACATATGCTATGAATTATAGTTTAATGTGTAAGATGGTATTCTAACTTTTACAGTACAAATCGGGAAGGAAGGTTATGGGTCAGGTTAAAGGACCAATTAAAGACTAGTATACAATTAGAGTAATTCACTGAGATAATAAAACTACAACACTTCAGTATTACAATACTCAACAAGATGTGTAGGTCATGTAGAATGGATGGAGAAAGAAAGAATGATTAAAGCTTTGAATAAATCTGGAAAAGATGTACGGGTACATCCGAGGAAGAGGGTTAAAATGATGGTGTGACTGAGGTTTAATGAGGAATGTGCTTGATTATCCAACAGTTGTATGAGTGTGTTACATCAGGGTGAATCTTGGAAAAGAATTTATGAGAGTGGACATGCTGTTGGAGTGGAAGGTAATATCTATGATGGTTGTTATCGAAACAAGTTTGCTTGACTAAAGATTTTGGAGATGGGGTTCGGGGGTGATATAAGAAGAACATAAGAACATAAGAAAGGAGGAACACTGCAGCAGGCCTGTTGGCCCATACTAAAGTCTAAATAAACAATATCGAATTCTTTATCGTGATCAACAGCCTCAAAAGCTTTACTGAAGAAGGTTAATAAATTAGATAGGCAGGAACGGCCCCTCGTGAATCCATGCTGGGTATCATTAATCAAATTATGGTTATCTAGATGGCTTCTAATAATATCAGCTATAATTGACTCTAGTAATTTGCCTACAATTGAGGTCAGGCTTATTGGGCGGTAGTTTGACGGTAGTGACTTGTCCCCTGCTTTAAAAATAGGAATTACATTAGCCATCTTCCACATATCAGACACTACACCTGTTTGAAGAGATAAATTAAAAATGTTAGATATTGGTTCACAGAGTTCAATTTTGCATTCCTTAAGAACCCTTGCAAAAAGCTCATCAGGACCCGGCGATTTATTTTGTTTCAGTCGGTCCAGCTGTTTCATAAGTCAGAATGTTGTCAGAATGATAGATACTCAAACATTTATTCTGACAAATCGGCATAGCGGTGTTTAAACTATTGTGTTTGTATGTATGTATGTTATTATTATTATTATTATTAGTATAGTAGTAGTAGTAGTAGTAGTAGTAATAGCAGCAGCAGCAGCAGCAGTAGTAGTAGTGTTAGGAGCTGTAATATTATCTATATTTATTATTTTCCTCATTTAGGACGACATTATCCTAATTAATATGTATATTGCGTTGCATGGAACGTGACACAATTTGCTTCCTCTCTGTTCCTGTGCTAATTAGCTAGCATCCTGATGCGGCTGTGGTCGCCTTACCTGTCTCACATCTGTAAATAATCACTCATTATGCCTCTATGATTCATGCTTATACCATTTAGAATTGTTGAGTGTGGGTGAGCTATGTTTTTGTTTTGTTTCACTAACACACGCAGCACCTTCAGAAGTGGGGTTTTCCACTCTGACCCTTGTGCTGCACGGGAGCGCTGTTGTTGCCTTCAGTCTCACCCTTGTGCTGCACGGGAGCGATGTTGTTGCCTTCAGCCTCACCCTTGTGCTGCACGGGAGCGCTGTTGTTGCCTTCAGTCTCACCCTTGTGCTGCACGGGAGCGCTGTTGTTGCCTTCAGTCTCACCCTTGTGCTGCACGGGTGCGCTGTTGTTGCCTTCAGTCTCACCCTTGTGCTGCACGGGTGCGCTGTTGTTGCCTTCAGTCTCACCCTTGTGCTGCACGGGAGCACTGTTGTTGCCTTCAGTCTCACCCTTGTGCTGCACGGGTGCGCTGTTGTTGCCTTTAGTACATAAGAACATAAGAAAGGAGGAACACTGCAGCAGGCCTGTTGGCCCATACTAGGCAGGTCCTTCACATTCCCTCCCACTAACAGAATATTTGTTCAACATAATTTTCAATGCTACCCAAGAAATAAGCTTTGACAATTCCATTTACTCATGTGCAATTCCCACTCAAATCCAACCCCTCTCACTCATGAATTTATCCAACCTAAATTTGAAACTACCCAAGGTCCTAGCTTCAATAAGAAGAAAGAACATAAGAAAGGAGGAACACTGCAGCAGGCCTGTTGGCCCATACTAGGCAGTTCTTTCACAATCCATCCCACTCAAATCCAACCCCTCTCACTCATGAATTTATCCAACCTAAATTTGAAACTACCCAAGGTCATAGCTTCAATGACCCTACTAGGCAGACTGTTCCACTCATCAACTACCCTATTTCCAAACCAATATTTTCCTATATCCTTTCTAAATCTAAACTTATCCAATTTGAATCCATTATTGCGGGTTCTCTCTTGGAGAGATATCCTCAAGACCTTATTTATATCCCCCTTATTAATACCCATCTTCCACTTATATACCTCGA
>WNWK01050143.1:0-12954 GCA_009830355.1 Cherax destructor | reverse complement strand
CTTATTCCATCCTCTTTCGTGTCCAAACCCCTCAACTTCGTTTCTAAAACTGGGTCCTGGGGAATATTGGGGTTGAAAGGGGGAGCCCCTGGCAGGGGCCTGGGGGGGGTTGCGGTGGGGGGGGGGGTTTTGGTGATGGGGGGGGGGGGCAGAGTGCCCGTAGGGGTTGCTATAAAATTTGGGGGGTTACTGTGGGGGGGGGGTTGCTGAAAAGGGGGGGGTTGCTGGGGGGTGGGGTTTGGGGAGGGGGGGTGGGGACAAAAGGGAAACGGGTGGAATTAGTTCGGTTTAAATAGTTCAGTTTCCCTTTGGGGTTGTCGTGGTTGGAGTCCTTCTGTGGGAGTTTCTGGGGGTGTGTTTGCCCTTCTACCGGGGTCGGGGTTTCCCCAGCTCTTTTTTGTCATTTCTTTTTCCCTCCTTTTCGTTTTTTGTATCCTCTGTTTCAGAAACACCCTTTTTCTTTGTGTTCTGCCCCCATCGAGGACACATCTGGTACTCCCAATTCTCCCCCAGTCGTGTTTTTCCTCCAGGATCATGGATCAAAGGCTGGTTCTGCCTTAAAAATTACTTTGAGGGGGCTTTTTCTTCCTTGAAAACCCCCCTTTTTTTCTGATAATTTGTCACCCTAAATGTTTTCCCCTTTGCTTTCATGATCCCTTTTCAATCTTTTTTTCCCCTTTTTTTGTTTTTTTTTATCATGGGTACCCCCCTTCACCCCTGGAGCCCGAGACAAAATTTGACGCCCCTTTCGCCCTCCCCTTGCCCCCTTTGCATCCTCAGAGATGTTTAATTTCCCTTTCCCATTACCGGGGTTTTACCTGGAAAAATTCCGGGGGTCAATCCCCTTGTCCCGGTCCTGACCAGGCCTCTTTGGCCCGAGCCTGATCAACCAGGCTGTTTTTGCGGGCCGTACAGTTCAACATACGAACCACAGCCTGGCTGGTCAGGAAGATTTTTAGGTGCCTGCCCAGTGCCTTTGAAGCCCGGCCAGGGGTTTGTTGAAAATCCTGATTTTGGGCTGGGAGGGAGTTGAAAAAATCTTGGGCCCCGACCTTTTGTGTTGTCCCCCAACGTCTTGGGGGCCCCCTGCTCTTCACGGGGGGATGTTACATCGCCTCCCGGTCTTTTGCTTTGGTAGGGAGGTTTTTGGGATCAAGTTTGGTACAATCCTCGAGAATTTTCCATGTGTAAAATAAGTATCTCTCCCGCCTGCTTTTCTAGGGGTACAGGTTTTAGGAATTTTTTCCCGTTCCCAGTAATTGAGGTGGTTTATCGGTTATGCGGCCGGGGAAGGTTCTCTGCACATTTTCAAGGTCGGCAATTTCACCCGCCTTAAAAGGGGCAGTTGGTGTCGAATATTCCGGCCTAGATAAAACAAGGATCTGAAAAGGGTGTCAACATGGGCTTGGCATCCCTGGTTTGAAGGGGTTTTCATTATCCATCCTGTCATTTTTTTTAGCAGATGCAATTGCTACGGGGTTATGGGCCTTGAAAAGGGGATCCCCTGACATGATCCTCCCAGGTCTTTTACTTAAATGATCCTTCCTTCAGGGGTGTATGTGTGTGTGTGTGGGTTAACCCCCAATTTAAAATTTTTCACCAATTTCTCCCTTAAATTGTGACCGGGGGTGGACTAGTGAATTGTCCCTTACTTTATAATTTGCCCCAAATTTTAACCATTTTTAAAAAAGAAGTAAATTTTTCTTACAGATTATTATTTTTTTAAATTTTGGAGGTTCATTCCCTTTTGTACCTTGTTAAATACCCGGGGCCCCGTCTGGGGCCCCATTTTTAAAATTTGTAATCTGTAAAATTTTTTAATTTTTTCATGTTTTTTAAAACCCGATCTACCTGAGTTCATTCCCTTTTTTAACTTGGAAAAAAAGTAAAAAAAAACCAACACAAGGGAAAAAAAAAAGCAGTATAAGGATCCTTTATTGAAACGTTTCGCCCACGGGTGGGTTTACCCAGTCACAAACAATCTACCTGGATAAAAGCTACATGAGTATTTATAGGATTTAGTCAGGTGGAGAATGCTGGGTCTTGTGAATACGGCATCCTGTACGCAGGTATTTAAATCAGTCTGGTACCAGGTCTGCGGGATACGATGGGACAATAGTTCGTTAAACCCATCTTCTCACCCAGGCGCAATTGCTCTACGGCATTTATTCAACAAACTAAATAACCGTCCGACTTTCGCCAGTCAGTGTGAGCCAAGTCTTTCTCTTCTCTACCGGTGGAATAGAATGGTCCTCCAGAAGTGGATGATCCTCCCGGTTGAAATAGCATCCGACCCACTGGTCAGGTGACAACTCATCCGCAACCTGAACAGGGTAAGGATAGTATACAAGATCAACAATATTGGCATTGGCTCTGAGCTTGAATGACTGTGACCCAAGGTATTAGCGATATGCAGGAATATCTTTACTGTCTTGGACAGCAGGAAGATGGCTCAACAAATAAAAACCCTTACTCTGCAGGACCAATACAACTAGGACATTGTCACCATCTGGAACATGTGGGGACAACAACAGACACCTAGTGAGTGGGCACTAGCTGCTACAGAGGTATTCTTTTCTGCATTACTAATTTCAAATAGGTGTTTTCCTGACAAGGCGTCCCTGTGGAGAAATTACTTGAATTAGTCGGCATTGCAGAGATAGACTCAGCACTAAGGCTTTCTGTCTGGGATACCTGGTACCTGAGTAGGCTGGGCACTATCTTGCATGTTCCAAATTGTTGAGGGTGGAGATCAGACTTTATGACAAGGATTTCCAGTGTCTGGCCACACAAACGCTACTTCAGATAACACATCATCTTGCAAGGACCTAATCCGATCTGTAAACTCTGCAGCTGTATACAGACTCCGATCCAAGTTGATAACCCCAAAATGGTAACTAGGTCATCGATTTGCATGCTATCGGCGGGTGATAAAGCACAATTCGAAACTCATGGCAGCAACTGAGTAGAAGGTCACCAGGGTAACTAATCTTATCAACGACAAGGAAGGAAGTGAGCAAATCTCTACCTTGGATGGAGCGAGAGAAGCTGACCTCCTCTGACAATGCAAGGAGAAACCAGCCACACTACTAAGGTAGGACACACGGAGTTGGTCATGAGGAGGACATGTTTGAGCTCAAGCTATCCCTAAACAAATCCAGACCTGATGATATTAACTTCTGTGCCCCAGAATCCATAAACACATGGATGGCAACCATACATGGATCCTTTCTACTAAAGGACCCATAGCTACATTGGAACTATGCAAACAATACGGTGATTTTCATCATAAAGGTTTCTTCCAATTTACCCCAAATATCATCATCGATCACTGAATTTCATCATTAATTATCTCATTTATCTCATCTATATAGACAATCATCAATTAATGGAGTTGCATCACATGATCCTTCCATCAAGATCACAGAGCTCCCTCGAAGGAATTTTGATGGATGGAGTACTCAAGTATCTCCAACTGTCACCATCCGGACGGGTTGACTGGGGCGCTCGGATTCCTCTGAGTTAGAAAACTGTGCTTGGTTCTGGCTATTGCTTGAGAACCACGGCCCCTATTACCTCTCCTATTTCTACTGTATGAGCATCCACGAAGGATCTGGAATACTTATCCCGTGATAAGTGCAATAAGACTGAATAGGCCTTTTGACAGTACGATGTTTCTTAGGGCATTGTCAGGACAAAGTTTACTGCAATATGTCCTCTATAACTACAAGTTATAATAGGTAATGTCTGCTGTGGTCACTATAGGTACTACGATTACTACGAGTACTGACTTTTACACTCCTTGATGATGAGCGGGAACGATGCTACTAGGATTCATGCAGCACAAACAACAGGCGGACTGGAGTGCTGTAGGTCAGGTAATGTAGATTGCACCCCACTACGGTGTGAGGGAAATTGATTTAGGACGGACATCACGGACATGTCCAAGAGCTTCAAGTGGTTCTACATTGACACTGTTAAGGGACTTGCCTTTATAAGCATACACTGCTGTAGGCATCAATTAAGCCAATAGCACCATAAGCTGCAAATTTACCTGTACTGACCAAAATCCATTACATGGTCAGAAGGAAGAAAGAGGATTTTGGAACCACGTCGCAAACGATGATAGTAGGCATCCAACCGGAAGGTGAATTGGCATACCTCTTCATCGGGCCTAGGGACCGCTCACTAATCTCTTTAGTACGACAAACAGATCTACAGCTTCCTTGGATTGAGAAACTCACGTAATCTGACTATATTCTTCCCATCTTGTTATGACCTTTAAATTCTTTCATAGCGCAACAGGGTTAATGCTATTTGCAGCTTGGCGACCCAGCCATGATTCTTCACATAGTGATAAGACGTCCTCTGATAGAGACTTTCCACAGAGCTTCTGTCCCTGAAAGGATTGGAACAAGGAACCAGCCACCGTTGACTGTCTGGGGTGACCACAAAAGTGCAGGAATCAATGGGATCATGAGAGCAATTAGAAGGATGGAGGAGTCTTGGTCGTTTTTCAGTCAAATGATTCTGAATAGCTGTCCCACGCCATTGCCTTGACTGGCAACACTCACCCCACATAAGTTACATTTTCTGAGACATAACTTTGAGCAAATGAGCGAATTTAAATGAAAGCAAATTAATAGCGCAAGTATACAGCACACATAGCTTTAACTGTGTTAATGGTTTAACTATTCTGCATAAGTAACGAGGCTATGTGTTTAATAAATACTTAAAGAAAAGATAACTCACTGAAATTGACTGGCAAGAAAATTCAACTCACTAAAAATGAAACAATCTAGCTTTAACTTGAAATAACTGCAAATGAGTTTTCTTTTCTTTTAAATATCAACAAAAATTCCCCAACACATTAAAAAGAATTAAATGCACAAATAATTAAAAAAATTAAATAATGGTTATGGCAAGAGCAACAATCTGATGAAACAAATCACTAAAAAAAGAAGGAGAATTGCACCAAAACAATTGAATTATTCACTGGCAATAAATTAAAGTAACTTTTACTGCTTGAATTCACTGAGAAAGTTCTCTAGGAGAATGACAGTTACTTGAACATTTAAGTAAACACAATAAAAATTTATAAAAGTAAAAGAATACTGTGAAAGCAATGCACAAAATCAGCTTCAGAAATTATCAATAGTTAAAATTACACTGGGGAAAAATTATTTGGCACACAAATGATTTGAACACTTTACTCTTAATTGCAAGCAAAGCAAGGTAACTCATCGAAACAGTTACTAAACAAATCACCAAGAACACTGACTTTAATCAAACTTAAGAGTGAATTTGTTCAACAACACATGAAAACAAATGAAAATTATTGACAAGAAAATTATATTAACATTTACAAGAGCTGGGTGGAATAACATCAAAGACATGTAACTGCTTGACTCACAGTTTCATAAAGGCAAAATTTCCTTATTCTTATCAGAAGGAATCGAGATCTTCAACAAAAATTATGGGACTAGTCTGTAAAATGAAGGCACATTAGCACTTTATAAAATAAACAATTACACAACACAATATTAAAAGTAATGGGAAGAATTACACTGCCTGCAACACATAAGACCAGTGGCGGAAAATTACTGGAAAAAGGTTAACTAACTTGGAGGAGAAATAATTTATGTAGTTACTAGAACAAGCAAAAATTAATTGCACAATTAACATTAACAAACAAGGGCAAATTATTAAATGATAAACTGAGATAGAAATAATTTCGTGGAACACAAAAATTAATAAGAAAAACACAGGACAATGCTGGAGGAAAAAATTTAAATTCTTGTAAAATCACTACTGGTGGAATATTGAACAGTAGACAAACAATACCACAAACTTACTTACTGCATACTTCTGAGTAACACAACACAATTCACAGAATTATGACACGATAATTAATCAGAGACGATACTAGTAACTTCAAAAATTAATACAAGTATTTAATTTAACACATAACACTTTCTAGGATAAGGTCACAATCCCAGGATAACCTAAAGTTCAAACAACAACACAGTAATTGTCTCAGGCTGCAGAACGTTGACTGAAGCATTGAGGAATGTTGGCATTGAGATTGTTGGCGTCGGCTGTATCGGCTTACCCAGCACCCGTTGAGAACTTGGAGAATTGCATAAAAATGATGAACTACGAATCGCATAGGCTTCAATAAAGTTGGCACAAACAGCTCAGAAGAAACACACCAGTATGCTCGACCCGATTCGTAGCCACTAAACTGCTTGCAGGACCCAGCTATATAGAAATTATCCATACTTGATGCTTTGTGTGGTGGTGCTGAGTCACATGGGTGATGGCGTTGTCTGTCTTAGTGTGGGTGAGGTTCACACTGTTGACTGAGTGTCAGGCACGCCTGTGGCTTACGCCGTTTATAAAAAGCACGAATTTAACTCCAGGTGGCTTGAATAACCCAGGATACCAATAGACGCATTATCACTCAGAACAGCGACACACCGAAGGGCTAAGACGGTATAAATGCGTGAACTCACGTGGCTTTCATTTCTCAAACAGCTGGGGTGGCTTGGTTGGCTTAGTTTAGACCTTTCACACAGGTTGACTGGCTTGAATCTTGTGCAACAATTAGCACAGTAAGGTAGAAGCTGGGCGGCCTAGGCTGATGTAACTGGTGGGTGGCTTGGTGACTTTTGTCTCCTCCCTCACAGACTGGCTTACTTCGTTCAGAATTTGCAAACCTGGCCCTATCCCCTAGGTTTTAACAAATTAACAGATGGAGTGCACTTAGCTGACCAGGAGATATAGTAGGATATTGTAGACTCCCTGCTTGATGTTGATAGCCAGAAGCGTGGTTCTGGAGGCACATAGGCTGTCTGCTGGTTTGTTGAGTCCTATCTTCATAACACCGCACTCGATAGAAATTACGGCCTCTGCTGGCACCACTTGTCGTGTGGGGTATTCTGAGAGATAAATATGGGTTTTGAAGTAAACTCAACAGATGGATGGTGGAGTAGATATATCATATGAGAGTATAGAATAGTAACCCAGCACCTCCTGGGTCCAGTTGTAGGTCTATGGCGTAGTGAGGCCGATGTCCCTTCGGGCATACACATAATGCTGCCCGATGTCACACGCAAAGGACCGGCTATGTAAAGCTAGGAAGATTCTAATACACTACACAAGTGTATATATAATACTGACACGCCAGATGTGCCACTGCGTGGGCGAACGTTGTCAATAAAAGATCACATTATACTGTTAAGTAAAAGGACACAAATGCAACTAATGTGACATTTTATTGTAAGCAACAAGTTTCGCTCTCCAGGAGCTTGTCAAGCTGTTACAAAACAATACATAGACACAGAAAGTATATATATGCTCAGAGTGAGGTGCAATACTAGTGGTGGTGGTAGTAGTACAGACATAAGTTGTAGTAGTAGTAGTAATACAATAAGGTAGAAAATCAACTTGCACATGAGTGATGAAAGCAATTACTTGGGTAGTATAAAATAGTGGGTTAGACAAATATTTCTGTTGGAGGTTGAATAGAGAAAGCCTATAGTAATGTTCCACATCTACGATGTGCTAGTGTAGTATTAGCAGGAGAGACTATGTGGATGGTAGGGTTTACATGGATAGTAGAGCCTCTGTTTGGAGATACAAGTAGGAGACAGAGGGCTTGCTTTCCTGGGCTGGGATGGAGGATATTGTTAGCCGTCTGACGACATCATGAGAGGTAATGGGAGCAATCCTATTATCTGTCTCAGTGCTGGAGGCAACGATGTTGGCAGACGGGTGGAGTGAGGACCCGATCAGCAGGTATAGGTCAGCAATAGACAAAATTAGGAAGAAGGTGGGAACCCCTGTCATATGTGGTATTTTGCCAAGGAGAGGAGTTGAAATGGTTTGCTTGTCCAGGGCAATTGTGTCAATTAAGCTGGCTGGACAAATACTGAAAGGAAAATGCAAATCATTCATTGACAACTGGGACCTATTCTATGGCAGAAATAACATGTATGCCAGGGATGGGGTTCACTTATCTAGGTCTGGGGTGGTGGCACTGGCAGCTGCAGTGGAGGGAGCTGTTAGGGCTTTAAACTAGAAACAGTTAGTGGTAAGGCTTTGGAGGAAAACAGTGAAGTCCCAGTGAAGTAATATTATGAATTCTAGAGAACTAGTAATAGGCAGAATAAGGGGTGGATATTGGAAACTCAGTGGCACTAGGTGACAAGGACTGTAATAGGTATAGTGGAAAACAGAAATGAGCAGGAAGGGTAAAGAGAAAGGGGGGTCTTTATATGTATTTTACACTAATAGTCGTAGTGCTAGAAATAAGATGGACGAGTTGAGATTAGTGCCAGTGCAGGTAATATTGATGTTTTTGCAATTAACTGAGACATGGTTTAATATAAAAATCGGATATGCCTGCCGAATGTCACATCCAGGGTTTTAAATTGTTCCAAGTAGACAGAAGTATCGGAAGGGGGTGGGTGGCAATTTCATGTCCATGATCATTTAAATTGTTGCATAAAACGGGCATAAAGTCTGAAATAATACATGCCAGAGTCTGTCTGAATAGAATTTTCAGAGGTAGAAAATATTATTTTAGGCGTGATATATCGTCCTCCAAACTTAGATAGGAACAAGGGAGACTACTCTGGGAGGAAATTGTTAAGGCTACATGGCAATTTATTAACGTAGTAATTTTTTAGAGGATTCCTGAACTTTAGTCAGATTGATTGGAATTTCTTGACAGGGAATTTAGAATCTAACGACTTTTTAGAAGTAGTTCTTTGGTGATTGTTTTATGAAGCAGTTTGGTGACAGAACCTACAAGGGGAAATAACCTACTTGACTTTGGTTCTGGCAAACAAGGAAACTTTGAGCAACACACTTAGAAATTACAGAGGAAATTCTGCACAAGCGACCACAAGTCAATTACCTTAGCATTGAATGGACATGATAGTAGGGATAATCTCAGTAACAGTCCCAGACTTCGCTTAGGCAGATTATAATGGGGCTTAGAGAACACTTATCAACTGTGGACTGGGGTAACGAAGAGTGCTATCAATATGACAGCTTTCTTAACACTATACAGGCTGCCCAAAGAACATTTATCCTGTATAAAAGAATTAGATTCAGAAATGAGCCAAATAGATGAATAATAGGCTCAAATATCTTTTTTAGGGCATAAAGAAAGGAATTTATTGAAAAGCATAAATAGAGGTGAGGGTCATCTTTATAAATCAGTATACTGACATTAAGAGGGACATTAAAAGGGTATAAGAAAAAGCTTTAAACGGACTATGAAATTAGTTGTTAGGATTCAAAAACTAACCTTAAAAAGTTTTTCCAGGTTTATAGAACAAAGTTAGGATAAGATAGGTCCCTTAAAAATAACCTGGGCATCTTACTGACAAGGAGAATGATATGTGCTCTATTTTATAATTATTTTATCTCGGTTTTCTACACAGGAAGACACTAATAATATCCCAATAATTAATTTCTTAATAACTCCTGAAGAAGATAAATTATTAAATTTCACAGTCACTAGCAAAATGGCAATGAAACAAGTAGACCGTCTGAAACAAAATAAATCAGCCGGTCCTGATGAGCTTTTGCAAGGATTCTTATGAATGCAAATGGAACTCTGTGAACCAATATCTAACATTTTTAATTTATCTCTTCAAACAGGTGTAGTGTCTGATATGTGAAGATGGCCACGTAATTCCTTTTTAAAGCAGGGGACAAGTCACTACTGTCAAATTACCGCCCAATGTTTGACCTCAATTAAAGGCAAATTACTAGAGTCAATTATAGCTGATATTAGAAGCTATTTAGTTAACTATAATTTGATTAGTGATACTCACATGGATTCGACGAAAATCGCTCCTCAAGCCTATCTACATCTTCATTAACCTTTCTCTTTAGTAAAGCTTTTTGAGGCTGTTGATCACGATAAAGACCGATATTGTTTATTTAGATTTTAGTAAGGCTTTTGACAGAGTACCAAAAACCAGAAACTACAAAGGAAAAGTGGCAGCTCATGGCATTGGGGAAAAGTGCTGTCATGGATCGAGTCATGGTCTCACCAATAGGAAGCAGAGAGTGTGCATAAATGGGGTTAATCCGAGTGGGGATCTGTAACAAGTGGTGTTCCGTTGGTGGGATCAGTCTTAGGCCCGCTGTTTTTTATAATATATATCAATGACCTGATGAGGAATTACTAGTGATATGAGCAACGCTGATGACACGAAGATAGGTAGGATAATTCGATTCTAACGTAGATGTCAGACAAACTCATCCGTATCAGAAAAGCGGCAGATGAACCACGTAGATAAATGCAAGGTTCTGAAGCTCGGGAGTGTCCATAACACAAGCACTTTTAAGTTAAATAACGCAGAACTTAGCCATACACATTGCAAAAAGGACTTGGGGTTATGGTAAGCAGCAGCCTTTAAACCAAGACAGCAATGCCTAAGCATACGTAATAAGATACAGATTACTGGGATTTATATCAAGAAGTGTAAGCAACAGAAGTCCAGAGGACAGGATATAGCTTATATAAGACGTTGCGCTCACCTAGATTACGCAGCTCAATTCCTCTGGTCTCCATATTACATAATGATAATTTAATTCATTAGAAACATCTCAGCGAGAATGACTAAATTAATACATAGCATTAGAAATCTTCCTATGAAGAAAGATTGAAGACCCTAGAATATATTCACTTGTAAGATTTAAAGAATGAGGGGAGACATGACTGACACATATTATGGGAAATGGGTATTAAAAAAGGGGGATATAAATAAGGTTCCTGAGAATATCTCACCAAGAGTGAAACTCTAAATAAAGGATTCAAATTAGATAAGTTTATTTAGAAAGGATATAGGAAAGCATTGGTTTGGAAATAGGAAGTTGATGAGTGGAACAGTCTGCCTAGTAGGGTTATTGGTATATGACCTGGGTGAAGTTTCAAATTTAGGTTGATAAATTCATGAGTGAGAGGGGTTGATTGGAGGAATTTCCTATTTTTAAAGCAGGGGACAATACTATCGTCAAATTAATGCTCAATAAGCCTGACCTCACTTATAGGCAAATTACTAGAGTCAATTATAGCTGATATTATTAGAAGCCATTTAGATAACCATAATTTGATTAATGATACCTCAGCATGGATTCAATGATAATGTTCCTGCCTATCTAATCTAATTTATTAACCTCTTTAGTGTGCTTTTGAGGCTGTTGATCACGATAAAGAATTGACATTGTTTATTTAGATTTTAGTAAGGCTTTTGATAGAGTACCTCCACCAGAGACTGTTAAAGAAAGTGGCAGCTCAAGTGGCACAAGTAAAAGTGCTGTCATGGATCTAGGTCATGGCTCACCAATGGAAGCAGAGAGTGTGTATAATGGGGTTAAACTGAGTGGGACTGTAACAAGTGGGTTCCACGGGGGGGAGTCTTAGGCCCGTTGTTGTGTATAATATATATCAATGACCTTGATGAAATTTTAAAATAATTTAAAATTTTATAAACCCCAAAAATAAAGGATAATTGATTTTTTAAAAGATTCGGGGGAAAAATTCAAGGTTTTAAAAAAATAAAATTTTTTCGGGGAAAAAATCCACTGTGATAAATAAAAAAGGGTTTTGAAGTCGGGGTTCCTAACCCAACATTTTTTAATTTAAAAAAAAACTGAACAGCCTAAATTTTGAAAGGGGTTTCCCGGGGGTAGGTAACAAACAAAAAACCCAAGGGGGGCAATGCCAAAAGGGCTTTTTAAACAAAAAAATTCTGGGTTTATATCAAGTTTTTTAGTGCTAAAAATTTAAAATTGACAAGTTGAATTGGGGGTTTCTAAAGGGGGGTTTAAAATTAATTTTTTTCAAATTTTAGAAGGGTTTTTAAAAGGGGGAAAAAACGGACACCCCGCTAAAATTTCCCCCACCCAAAGGGGTTTTAAAAATTTTTTCCCCAACAAAGTACCCCGGGAAAAGGGGGGGGGGGGGGGCACTCATGTTCGTGAAAATTTTTAAATTTTTGCATAAAAATGGTAAAGTCGAAAAAATTTCAAAGGGTCTGTCTGATAAAATTTTCAAAAAGGGGGGAAAAAAATTAAAATTTTTGGCGTGATTCCCCTCCTCCAAACTTAGATAGGGAAAAAGGGGGGACTCTTTGGGGGGGAAAATTTTTAAAAGGCCCCCAAAAAATGATAAGAAAAATTTGGACTTTAACTTTAGTCAAATTGTTTTTGGGTTTTCTTGAAGGGAATTTAGAATCAACGATTTTTTTTAAAAGTTCGGGGGGGTTTTTTTTTAAAACAGTTTCAGACAGAACCTAAAAGGGGGGAAAAAAACCCACTTAAAAATTTGGGTTTTTTTAAAAAAAGGAAAACCCCCTTTTTTTTAAATTTTTAAAAAATTCAGAGAACTCGGCAAAAACGACCACAAATAAAATTCCCTTTTTAAAATTGAATGGATTTTATGACAGTGGGGGTAATTCAGTAATTGCCCCCGACTTTCGCTTAGCAGATTACAATGGGCTTAGAGAACATTATCTGTAGACGGGGGAACAAAGAGAGCTATAAAATTTTGACAGTTTTCTGAAAACTATAAGGCTGAAAGAACTTTTTTCCAATAAAGAAATTAGATCAAATAGAAATGACCCAAAGCGGATGAATAATAGGCTCAAATATTTTTGGGCGAAGGGAATTTGCAGGCGCTAAAAGAGGTGGGGGTCATCTTATAAATCAGTATACTGCCATTAAGGGGGATGCTAAAAGGGGATAAGAAAAGCAAAAAGGGGCTATGAAAAAAAAATTGCTGGGGGTTCAAAAAACCCCCAAAATTTTTTTAAAGGGTTTTTTGGGGAAAAAAAATTAGAGATAAGGGGGGCCCCCCTTAAAAAAAACCCTTGGGGATTTTTCTTGAAAAGGGAAAAATGATATGTGTTTTTTTTTTTATTAATTTTT
>WNWK01050142.1:0-12954 GCA_009830355.1 Cherax destructor | reverse complement strand
AAACTCCAAAATACAACACACACATACACACACACACACACACACAACAACACACACATCATAACACGCACACAACCACACAACACCACAACACACACACAACACCACAACACACACACAACACCACAACATACTCAACACACATCACAACACACACACACACACAACACACAACACACACACAACACCACAACATACTCAACACACACAACACACACACACACACAACACACACAACACACTCAACACACATCACAACACACACACACACAACACCACAACAGACTTATTCCATTATAATTATTACATTCTTTAATTTTTTTTACCATTTTCTTCTTTTATAAACATTATGAACAATATCAGGAACTATTCCAGTACTTTATTACAACTGCATCACACACTTCAAGCTTAATCCATTCTAAATTTCCCTCTTTTTAACCTTCTTATTGCTTCATTTCTTTTATACTGACTGGCTGACTCTGTCGACAGCAGAGTCAGCATGGCTGACAGTAGAGTCAGTCAGGCAGACAGCTGTACCACAGAGCTGTGCTCTTTTTTATTGTGAATTATTAAGTAGTTCATACAAGCTTTTTCTGGTGTTTACTTTTCACTTTCACCTACACAAACACATCACTCCAAACACCATGCTACGAACACACATATATACATACATGTGTACACGTTCTCATAGGCCTATCTGCCTCTCCCTCACCAGTGTTTTAAAAGAAATAAGAAAATTCCTGATTATATAATTTCAATTTTCGTAAGAAATTGGAATGAGGGTTACAATATTTTGATGAAATATTTTTTTTTTTAAATTTTATTTGGAGAGTCATAAATATACAAATATATTATACATAACAGTGCCATGCCATGGTCTGAAACAAATCTTATATAACAAAATAAGCAGTATAGAACAAAAGTTAACAACATAACAACACCCTTATCAGTTAACCTGGGGTAATAAATTAACAATGAACAATAAATGCATAGGTAAAGCGACAACATGCCATGTCTTACGTTAACCCCTACATGTCGTACAATGACATGCTGAAATAAAAAAAAAACTACTCAACATATTAAATCGGAACAACAATCGTACTTTTGTTGAGATTTTAATGTGAATTTCCATTAAGGTACATAATTATACAAACACAGTACACAAGACACTACCCTGCCAAGACAATTAACACAAAATCCATACATTAACATCACAACCCATACATTAACATCACAATCAGTATAACAGAAATGGTACTATAAACAGTGAAACAGAATTTATAACATGTAGCACAACTTTTTTTTTTTTTTTCTTTAGTTTATTTGAAACAAACCCGACACACAAAGGTTTATCTTACATCACTTGTTTATATATTTATTCGGAGAACATACATAATAAATTTTACTAATTTATCCCACAAAACCCTATAGACCTTGATACACCAATCATGATATCCGAGTGCAAAACTGAACAGATATATATCATGACGAGAAATGATGCCAGATATGAATCCAACGGATTTGCATCAACGACTAAGTCAACAAACCCCTACTTCCAAAATAAACGCAACTACCAAACCAAAGAAAATGTCACATAGTAAGGATCATAACTCAAAGAAAACTTACTTTGACATAGGAACGAGAAAACCAGTGCACCACAAGAATACCTTGACCATAGTCTACGGATTCATTACAATCCCAACCTAAGACTATCATGTACAGTACAGTAGTGACTGAAGAAACCTCCTCTTCCTCACCCCCCCTTCCCCCCCTCAACCAAACCAAAGCCCTTGCACCGAAAAAAACCTTATGAATTTAAAGGTAACCAAAAAGAAACAAACCACACACATACAGCCCCGACTAATTCAACCCTATGCCCCAAAAGTCGTCTGTCAAACCCTGACCCACACAGAGGGCCAAGTCACCCGTATGTCTACCCCAAAACTCACCCCTTAAAAACCCCAACCAAGCAAACCCTCCTCACCCTTTCCCTACACCAGCATACATACAAATGAAACACCCCTCATATAAGCAACGTTTGTCACCCGACCACCAAATACGTATCAGTCGTCAAGCCCTCTTCCAACTCGTCTACCCCAATAGATCCGCAATCCTCAACTCCCTGTACAATTGATTGAAATCAGTTTCCCATGCTCTCCCATACACTACACGATTTCTGCATTTCGTCCTATAGACGCAAGCAGAAAGAGCTTTGACCCTTTCCCCTGCTCCCAAATCCCTAAGTCTCCATGAACCACATACAAAATCTACTAGATAATACATAGGACCCCTTTGCGTCTGAGCATTAAGTCCCCTGAGGTCCAGAAACATTGCCCTCAAAAACGAGATGCCCCCACCCCCCATATAGCGAAGCCCCCTCCCGGCCCACTCCCGTATTGGCCCCAAAGATTCACAAAATATATCCCATGCAGTGTAGTATCCAATTCCCCACATCTCACACATGCACCATCTCTCACCAAACCCATGCTCACTAAAGAAGCCTTTGACGCCACAGCATCATGTAAAAACCTAAACATGAACTCCCAATCCCTAGACCTCAGCTTCAACCCCTTTAATCCCCCCCATATCTCAGCCCAACCATACATAGGATATATCGACACGCATTCTATCACCTGGTGAGATCCCCCCAAAATACCTAGCCTACCAACCGAGATGTCCTGTGGGTGTATTACCACCATCAAACTCCTTAATATGTCCTTACAATATACCAGAGACCTGTCATCCCACCATTCACTCATCTCCCGGAGTACCCCGACCTGCCTAATCCACCCCTCTGCACCAGACAACGTTTGAGGTACAAGCACAACAGTCTACGTTCTAACCAAATTAATCCCAAACCCCCCAATTTCACACTGTTGTGCACAACATTACGCCCTACCCAATGCCTTCCACCAGCCCACACATACTTAAAAACCATTCGTTCCAGAACCTCCACGTCAGCCTGTAATAAAGGGAATATGGCAGCTACATACCACAGCTTACTATAAACCATACTATTCACTATTATTACCCTCTCTCAAAGTAACTTCCTTCGCTCTCCAAACCTGCAGTAGGTCCGTCGCCCCCTGTATCACCCTATGTGAATTCAATTCTCTAGCCAAACGACGATCCTTCATAAATTCCACCCCACATATCCTCACACTTGAAACGACGTGCCACACCTGACTTTTGCCCAACGTCCCTCCCACCCAAGTACCTACCTCCAATAATTTGGTCTTACTATCGTTTATTCTCATCCCCGTTGCTCCACAAAACACACGAACAATGTCCCCCACATTTACCAGCCACTGCTCCGAACCCACAAGTACTGTAGTGTCGTCCACGTACCCTACGATGCCCGTGCATTCTTTTGCCTCATCAACATTCATCCACACCCCTACCTCAATTAATCTGTAAAATGGGTCCTGTAAACACGCAAATAATATCTGCGAAAGGGGACAACCCTGCCGCAGACCCCTACCCATTGGAACCAAATCCCCCAATCTACCATTCACCTGTACTCTGACACACGCTCCCCCATACAACCTCTCAATCCACTTCACAATTTCTTCCCCAAAACCCTGCCTTCTCATTATGTCCACACTATCATATGCACCCTTCCAATCTAAAGCCAAAACACCTCCTTTCCCATGCGTAACATAATCTTTAATTCGCTCAAGACCATTTACCACACTCCTACCGGGTATTCCACCTTGCCCCTCTGCAATCACCTTCCCCAACACTTTCTTTATTCTATTACCTAGTATTTTAGCCAATATTTTATAGTCTGCATTCATTAGAATTATAGGCCTATAATTACTCAGAGAATCCTCCCCCACTCCCTTCCTGACTAAAACTACAACCCCAATACTACTTTCTCCTTCCCCCACCCCGGTGGACTTCATACAATTCATCAAGCGCACTAGACAGTCCCTAACCGCATCCCAATGTTCCCTATAAAATTCATTTGCTATACCATCTATTCCTGGGGAACTCCCCTTACTCAACCCATCCACTGCTACCCACACCTCCTCCTCGCTAATAACACCTCCCATAGCCTCTCTATCCCTCTCCTCCAACTGTTCTTGAATTCCCTCCAAAAGGAGATTCCTATACTCCAACCCCACATCCACACTACTCATATAACGTGCAAACCATTTATCCACAAATACTCCGACTGCCTCTGTACCCCGAATTACCATACCCTGCTCATAACTCTCCAACCTCTGCTCGACTTTCATACATTCTATTGTCCTCGCCTCACGTTTTCGCCTACAGTGACTCAACATCGTTTTTGACGGCCTATCACCCACTAACAGATCATCTATACCAGCTTTCATACGACAAGCCTCAAACCGCTCTATCTGTATGTCCCATAACTTGTCCTTTAATACACGGATTTCCCCCGTTTCATGACGACCGCCTTTTTCATAACAACCCTGTAATTGCCCCTCCACATACTTCATCAAACCGCATCTCCACCCCGCCTCCTCTCTACCCAACCGCTGATAAAACTCCCTAATTCGCGGCTTGCCCACATTCATCCACCACCTTAACAAGTTATCCTGCCTCTCACTCCTCTCCCATAACCTCCCCCACCATTCGCTAAACTGCATTGATTTATCCCCTCCCACTAGTAATCCTACATTCAATTTCCAATAACCCCTATACCACTTTGCAACGCCTTCCCAATTCAAATCAACTAAAACCCCTCTGTGATCTGAAAATCCAAAGTCTATGGTTTGAACCCTACCCACTACTACCCTATCAGTTACATAAATCCTATCAAGTCTCGCCGCATACCCTTTCCTCACAAAAGTATGATCCACAGGGCCCCCTACACCTACCACATCCTTTAATCCTACACTTCCTAGCAAATCCCATAAAGCCACCAACTCACACCCCGCCCCTCTAGGCTCTACGTCCCTCTTCCTGATAACACAGTTATAATCGCCCCAGACTACCACCACTCCAGGCAAGTCACGAAGGGCATATATCATGAAGTCTCGAATAAAACCCACCTTTACCATTCGTGACTGCTCTGCTGGCATATAGACACCTAAAAAACATACCCTGACCCCTCCCCACGAACCTTCCACTCGAACCACCCTACCCCCCCACATTCCTCCCAAGACATAAGTCGAAAAGGGCTTGACTCCGAAATCGCAACTGCCGCCCCTCCCTTGAGCCTACCTGAAGACCCTGCAAAAACCCGATACCCTTTCACTCTCAAATCCCTTCCACACCTATAATTATGCTCCTGGATGAAGGCCACCTGTACGCCACAACGTCGCAAGGCGTACTCCACCCAGGAACGTTTAACATCTTCTTTCATACCATTAACATTTATTGTTAGACACTGGAATGCAAGTGCAAAGGTTTGCCCTTCGGCCGAGGGGGAGGCTGCGACCCTGACTTGCCCTTACCCACTCCCTTACCCACATGTTTCCCCCTTGATGGGGTCCTGACCCAAAATGGCATCTAAATCTTTCCTGGCAATCTCCACCAAAGACCTTTTACCCGGTCTCTGTGCCGGTGTAAGAACGTCGTCACTATCGGACTGTGTGCCGGCTCTCTTACGGGTTCCCACCACCACTTCCATTCCCGTGGCCCTATCTGACTGATGCACCTCTGCCGACACTACTTCATGTGTTAAACACTGACCGGCCTGATGTGCCTCAACTGAGGCCTCTACCACCGGCTCTACCACTTCAGCTGCTTCCACCACATCAACACTGCCTTCCCCAGGCAACACTGGAAGAGGGTCCTCCATAATGCCTCTCAACACCTCCTCCAGAGGTAAATCCTCACAAGACACAACACCTGTGTTATCCACAACACTCTCACTTGGAGCCTCAGGCTCCTGGGGCAAAGTGCAGAAAGCCTCCCCTGCCCCATCAACTATTTCACTCCACAAACGCTTCCCTTGCACTTCCTGAGGTACTTTCACCAGGTCCTCCCTGGCTCTCTGACCAGCCGGCTCCCTGCGGGCCACGTCCTGTCTAGGTATCACTCTCCTCATGCAGTCTGCAGCAACATGGTTATAGGCGCCACATAGGCGGCAAGTCCTCTGTTGCCCCGGGTATGTCACATATAGTTGATTCCTGAAGTCAGACATCACCACATATGACGGTATCGGCTTACGTAACGTCATTTTCAGGGAATAAGTCCCTTCATAAAGGCCCAACATGGGACCCACACTCCACTTCCCTGCGTTCACCGTGTGGATCACTCCATACTCGCTGAAAAGACTACTAATATCCGTCGCATCCGCTTCAAAAGGAACATTCTTGACCTTGATAAAAGTATATGTCCTTGATACGTCTTTCAACCGAACTTGCATCGTCGAGTTGACCGTATACACCTTGTCCTGGTGCTGATCAACAAGGCGTTCATAAACTGCAGCAGTTAGTAGTTTGACGAAAACTCGGTTGATCCCGTTTAGCGCTACGCCGTATAAATCCATAATATCTAAGCCATACACATCATGCAGAATCGTAGGGAGCACCGTAGCAGCCGTGGCTGGATGTATGACGCCGGTGACCATGTCAATACACACTGTGTTAGAACGACGTCGGCCAACAGTCTCCATGACAGTAGTTTAAGCAGTTAGCCAATTGCAAAAGAGTGTCACCAGGCGGCAGACCAGTGTACAGCACGTCCACCCCCGACCGAAGCAGGGAGGTAACTGTAAATGAAATATTTTGGGAAAATATGTAAATATGTGAAAAAGTGACTGACCTGAGAGACTTGTGGTTAAGACAAAGACGATATTCTTATAAATCATCTTAATAAACATTTTGTTTAAGTATAATTAATTATTAAATAAGTCAGTTTTCACATATACACTTTTACCACCTCTTCAAAAATAACATAAAAAACATTCACCACCACAGATACAAAATAAAACTTTCGGGGATGAAAATAAAAACTGTCAACTTGGATGTTTCGATCTCTTGACAAAAAGAATTTTGGTGGTGGCTGCCACAACCTGGCCAGTACGTCTCTTTGTTAATATCTCCGATACCGTTATGTACAAGAAGGGTGGTGGACCTGACTTAACTCAGTGAAGACGTGTCTTGTGTGCTCTCTGTCAATCTGAAGAAGATGTCCTCTCTTGAGCTACTCTACCAGCAGCTGAAGGAAGAACTGAGGGTAGCTAAGCTTGAGATACAGCGACTGACTGAGGAAAACAAGAGGATTCGTAGTAATCCTCCTGTTGAGAATCCTCAAGCCAAGAAAGGAATCTGGACAGTGGCTAAAACGCATGGGACAAAGTTAAGGATGAAGAGGACGGGGAGAGGTAGAAACAACGAAGACCCAGGAGAATGTTGTGGAAACATCGAACCCATTCTCCGTGCTACCCGATGAATGTGAGTCGACTTCTGGGAGCGTTGTTGGGGACAGTCAGGTTAGGTACATGGATAGGGCTTTCTGTTTGATTGATAGGAGTAGGAGACAGAGGATTTGCCTTCCTGGGGCTGGGTTGGAGGATATTGTTAGCCGTCTGGACGACATCATGAGAGGTAATGGGAGCAATCCTATTATCTGTCTCAGTGCTGGAGGCAACGATGTTGGCAGACGTAGGAGTGAGGACCTGACTAGCAGGTTTAGGTCAGCAATAGACATAATTAGGAAGAAGGGTGGGAACCCTGTCATATGTGGTATTTTGCCAAGGAGAGGAGTTGGAAATGAATGGCTGTCCAGGGCAATTGGTGTCAATTGCTGGCTGGACAAATACTGTAAGGAAAATTCAGTAACATTCATTGACAACTGGGACCTCTTCTCCGGCAGAAATGACATGTATGCAAGGGATGGGGTTCACTTATCCAGGTCTGGGGTGGGGGCACTGGCAACTGCAGTGGAGGGAGCTGTTAGGGCTTTAAACTAGAAATAGTTAGTGGTATGGGTTTTGGGGGGAAAACAGAGATGTTCCAGTGTAGTAATATTATAAGTTGTAGGAGAACTAGTAATAGGCAGAATAAGGTGGATAGTGGAAAGCTAGTGACACTAGATGACAAGGACAGTAATAGGTATAAGAGAAAAACAGAAATGAGCAGGAAGGGTAAAGAGAAAGGAGGGTCTTTAAGTGTATATTACACCAATAGTCGTAGTGCTAGGAATAAGATGGACGAGTTGAGAGTAGTTGCAAGTACAGGTAATATTGATGTTTTTGCAATAACTGAGACATGGTTTAATATGAAAAATCGGGACTTGCCTGCCGAATGTCACATTCAGGGTTTTAAATTGTTCCAAGTAGACAGAAGTATCGGGAAGGGGGTGGGGTGGCACTCTATGTCCGTGATCATTTAAATTGTTGCATAAAAACGGGTATAAAGTCTGAATTAACACATACAGAGTCTGTCTGGATAGAATTTTCAGAGGGGTGTGAAAAATTGATTTTAGGCGTGATTTACCGTCCTCCAAACTTAGATAGGGATCAAGGGAGACTACTTTGGGAGGAAATTGTTAAGGCCACAAGACACGATAACGTAGTAATTCTAGGGGACTTTAACTTTAGTCAGATTGATTGGAATTTCATGACAGGGAATTTAGAATCTAACGACTTTTTAGAAGTAGTTCAGGATTGCTTTTTGAAACAGTTTGTAACAGAACCTACAAGGGGAAATAACCTACTTGACTTGGTTCTGGCAAGCAAGGAAACCCTTGTTAATAATTTAGAAATTACAGAGGAACTCGGCTCAAGCGATGATGTATGATAGTAGGGATAATTCAGTAATGGTCCCAGATTTTCGCTTAGCAGATTATAATGGACTTAGAGAACACTTATCAACTGTGGACTGGGGTGAAGAAGAGAGGTATCAATATGACAGTTTTCTTAACACTATACAGGCTGCCCAAAGAACATTTATCCCGTATAAAGAAATTAGATCAAGTAGAAATGACCCAAAATGGATGAATAATAGGCTCAAATATCTTTTAGGGCAGAAGAAAGGAATTTATAGGCGCATAAAAAGAGGTGAGGGTCATCTTATAAATCAGTATACTGACATTAAGAGGGACGTTAAAAAAGGAATAAGAAAAGCTAAACGGGACTATGAAATTAAAGTTGCTAGGGATTCAAAAACTAACCCAAAAAGTTTTTTCCAGGTTTATAGAACAAAAGTTAGGGATAAGATAGGTCCCCTTAAAAATAACTTTGGGCATCTTACTGACAAGGAGAATGATATGTGCTCTATTTTTAATAATTATTTTCTCTCGGTTTTCACACAGGAAGACATAAATAATATCCCAGTAATTATTTTTTACAGAGGCCCAGAAGAAGATAAATTATGTAATATCACAGTCACTAGCGAAATGGTTATGAAACAGCTGGACCGACTGAAACAAAATAAATCGCCGGGTCCTGATGAGCTTTTTGCAAGGGTTCTTAAGGAATGCAAAATGGAACTCTGTGAACCAATATCTAACATTTTTAATTTATCTCTTCAAACAGGTGTAGTGTCTGATATGTGGAAGATGGCTAATGTAATTCCTAATTTTAAAGCAGGGGACAAGTCACTACCGTCAAACTACCGCCCAATAAGCCTGACCTCAATTGTAGGCAAATTACTAGAGTCAATTATAGCTGATATTATTAGAAGCCATCTAGATAACCATAATTTGATTAATGATACCCAGCATGGATTCACGAGGGGCCGTTCCTGCCTATCTAATTTATTAACCTTCTTCAGTAAAGCTTTTGAGGCTGTTGATCACGATAAAGAATTCGATATTGTTTATTTAGACTTTAGTAAGGCTTTTGATAGAGTACCGCACCAGAGACTGTTAAAGAAAGTGGCATCTCATTTCATTGGGGGAAAAGTGCTGTCATGGATCGAGTCATGGCTCACCAATAGGAAGAAGAGAGTGTGCATAAATGGGGTTAAATCCGAATGGGGACTTGTAACAAGTGGTGTTCCACAGGGATCAGTCTTAGGCCCATTGTTATTTATAATATATATCAATGACCTTGATGAGGGAATTACTAGTGATATGAGCAAATTCGCCGACGACACGAAGCGAAGATAGGTAGGATAATTGATTCAAACATAGATGTCATAGAACTTCAGGAAGATTTAGACAAACTTAATTCGTGGTCAGAAAAGTGGCTGATGCAGTTCAATGTAGATAAATGCAAGGTTCTGAAGCTCGGGAGTGTCCATAACCAAAGCACTTATAAGTTAAATAACGTAGAACTTAGCCATACAGATTTCGAGAAGGACTTGGGGGTGATGGTAAGCAGCAACCTTAAACCAAGACAGCAATGCCTAAGCGTACGTAATAAGGCAAATAGATTACTGGGATTTATATCAAGAAGTGTTAGCAACAGAAGTCCAGAGGTTATATTACAGCTTTATACATCATTAGTAAGGCCTCACCTAGATTACGCAGCTCAGTTTTGGTCTCCATATTACAGAATGGACATAAATTCGTTAGAAAACATTCAGCGTAGAATGACTAAATTAATACATAGCATTAGAAATCTTCCTTACGAAGAAAGATTGAAGACCCTAAAATTACATTCACTTGTAAGACGTAGAATGAGGGGAGACATGATCGAGGTATACAAGTGGAAAATGGGTATTAACAAAGGGGATATAAATAAGGTCTTGAGGATATCTCTCCAAGAGAGAACCCGCAATAATGGATTCAAGTTAGATAAGTTTAGATTTAGAAAGGATATAGGAAAGTATTGGTTTGGAAATAGGGTAGTTGATGAGTGGAACAGTCTGCCTAGTACATAAGAACATAAGAAAGGAGGAACACTGCAGCAGGCCTGTTGGCCCATACTAGGCAGGTCCTTCACAATCCATCCCACTAACAGAATAATTGCCCAACCTAATTTTCAATTCTACCCAAGAAATAAGCTTTGATGATTCTATTAACTCAAGTGCGAGTCCCACTCAAATCCAACCCCTCTCACTAATAAGAACATAAGAGACTCATAAGAACATCTGTATGGCTAAGTTCTACGTTATTTAACTTATAAGTGCTTGACTTATGGACACTCCCGAGCTTCAGAACTGCATCTGCCACTTTTCTGACCACGAATTAAGTTTGTCTAAATCTTCCTGGTAATGAAAATATCCCTCGAATTTATAAACTAGGTGAAGTAGAGCTTGATCATACAGAATGTGAAAAAGACTTGGGAGCCATGGTAAGCAGGAATCCAAAGCCAAGACAACAGTGCCCAAGTGTGCGCAATAAGGCTAACAGACCACTAGGATTTACTTCAAGAAGCATAAGCAACAGAAGTCCAAAAGTTATTTTACAGCTCTATGGAAAAATAAACACATAAGCAGTACAATGCGATCCCCCACCGACAACGTTTCGCCCACGCAGTGGGCTTTATCGAGTCACAGATCTGTCTGTGACTCGATAAAGCCCACTGCGTGGGCGAAACGTTGTCAATAAAGGACCACATCACACTGCTTATGTGTTTATTTTTCCATTGTGTCGGTATTTTATACCATTTATTTACAGCTCTATACATGGAAAAATAAACACACAAGCAGTACATGATCCTTCATTGACAACGCTTCGCCCACGCAGTGGCTTTATCGAGTCACAGATCTGTCTGTGACTCGATAAAGCCCACTGCGCGGGCGAAACGCTGTCAACAAAGGATCACATTATACTGCTTATGTGTTTATTTTTCCATTGTGTCGGTATTTTATACCATTTATTTCCAGCTCTATACATGGAAATATAAACACATAAGCAGTATAATGTGATCCTTTATTGACAACGTTTCGCCCACGCAGTGGGCTTTATCGAGTCAGATAGATCTACCTGGAAAATGAGCAACATGGCGATATATATAGGGTACAGTCAGGTGGAGAATGCTGGGTCAGGTGGAGAAAGCTGCATGTGAGTCTTAAAAGTAGTGTGAAAACATAGTGTGACTTAAAGGACCTGCAGTGTACCATTCTTGAGTTCTAGGTGGGATAGCGTTGAAGAAGTTTCTTGGCAATAGGTTCAGCTATGTTGTAGAAGCCGTTGTTCTGGTTGAAGTTGTTGGATATACAGATGAGTGATGATTCTAGGATTCTTCGGTATTGCGTGTTGTCTTCTCTGGCGATGAGTCTTGCGTTTCTGTAGTTGATTAAATGGTTGTGTAAATTTTGGTGTTGAACACAGGCATTTCTTGAGTCGTCAGATCTGCCTGCGTGGGCGAAACGTTGTCAATAAAGGATCACATTATACTGCTTATGTGTTTATATTTCCATTGTGTCGGTATTTTATACCATTTATTTCCAGCTCTATACATCACCAGCGAGACCTCACCCGGACTACGCAGCTCAGCTCCGGTCTCCCTACCACAGGACGGACATAGATTCATCGGAGAACACACAAAGAAGAATGACTAAAATGATTTACAGTATAAGAAATCTCCCGTATGAAGATAGACTTAGAGCGTTGAATCTTCACTCTCTGGAGAGACGTAGAATGAGGGGAGATATCATCGAGGTGTACAAGTGGGAGGGGCTGGGTTTGATTGGTGTCGTGAGTACGGGAATAAATTCTTGGGTGGTGGTGGTTTTGATGTGGACCTGCCTTGTATGGGCCAGTAGGCCTTCTGCAGTGTTCCTCCATTCTTATGTTCTTAAAGGAGATATTAATAAAATACTGAGGATATCAAACCAACTAAGAACCAGAAATAACGGATTCAAATTGGAAAAATTTAGATTTAGAAAGGACATAGTAGGGTTATTGAAGCTAGGACCTTGGGTAGTTTCAAATTTAGGTTGGATAAATTCATGAGTGAGAGGGGTTGGATTTGAGTGGGACTCGCGCATGAGTGGGTAGAATTGTCAAAGCTTATTTCTTGGGTAGCATTGAAAATTGGGTTGAGCAAATATTCTGTTAGTGGGACGGATTGTGAAGGACCTGCCTAGTATGGGCCAACAGGCCTGCTGCAGTGTTCCTCCTTTCTTATGTTCTTATGTT
>WNWK01050141.1:0-12954 GCA_009830355.1 Cherax destructor | reverse complement strand
AGTTTTTTTTTACCAAATTGGGGGAATATTTTTGGGATGGTAGTGAAGAGTGGATATGGAGGGGGGGCCCCCCTACTGGGCTGGGGTGGATCTTGTTGGTTGGGGGGGGAAGTGGATGGTAGAGGTTCTGGGGGGGGGAAGTCGTGGTTGTATTAAAAATTGTGCATAAATTCTGTAATGGACCCTTTTGGGCTTTTTATTCTCATTACATTAAAAGCTGACGGTGGGGCATCATCAGCTTTAAACCCCCGTTTAAAACCCCTGCTTCTACTTTGCCAGGGTCCTCTTCAAAAAAAAAAGTCTGCTATTTTGAGCAACATGGAACTGCTCACTTAACTGCTGAAAAATGTTAACTTTTTTTCTTCAGGTTCTTCTTCTTTTTTCTGTTATCTCCCCCTGGCATCTGTGCATCGAACCCCCCCCAAAATTTTCCCCCCTGGCCCCCCTGTCTTCATCATCATCATCTTCTAAGAGTTCATTCACATCATCTTCCCCCTTATTTTAAAAACCATCACCGGGCCCCCTTGCCACCCGAACAATTTTTTGAACCTGACCCCCCAAAAAAAGGGGAAAAAAACCCAAAAAAAGGGGAATTAACTAAAAAAGGGGGCCATTTTTTTCCCCCCAGCCTGCTTTTAAATTTTTTTTTTTGGGGGGCATTTTTTTTCCCCATGCATTTTAGCATAGCTGATGGCATAAAAAAATTTTTAAAATTTTTCCCCAAAAAGGGCTTGGTACTGGGTTTTTGGAGTCAGAGTCCATTGATGCAACTTTTTTTTTAAAATTTTTTTTTGTAGTTCAAAAAGTCTGAATAATTTCCGGGGGCCAGTGGTTGTATCAGAAATGTTGTATTTAGGTAAAAAAACAACTTTTTTTTTGTGGTGTCCCTCCAGCAAAGCTTGTGGAGGGGGTCGGGTTTTCAAGAATGAAAGGGAAAAAGGTTCTTGGTGTGCAGGTAAAACAAAAATTCGGGGAAAAAAAGTAAAACCCCCAAACCCCCAAAAAAAATTTCCCCCCGTCATCCATGCTGACTGGTTTGATTTCCCCAAAATTTTCTGGTAAGGTTTTTTATCCCACCTCTCAAAACACAAAGGGGGTCTTGGGGCGGTAAAAAACCCATGGGCTTACCCCCGTCACCTGATGCATTGAAAAAGGGGGAAGGTAAGGGGCACCCTTTTTGCTCCCAAAAACCCGGGGCACTTTTCTTTTCCCCTGACTGAAAAAAATTCGTGTTGGCATTTTTTTCCCAAAAAAACACCTGTTTTTGGGTCAGCATTAAAAACTTGCTGGGCTCATAGCCACCCCCGGGAAAAAAATTCCTGAAATTCAGCGGAAATTTCTTGCTGCTGTATGATCAACCGGACTTTTTTCCCCCAAAAATTAATATTATGTAACTTATTATAACTTAAAATTCTTGAACCAGCCTGTGGTAAACATACACTGTTTTTTTGGGCCCCCCCCTTTCCCCTTTTTACACACCCTTTTAAAAAAATGTAAAAGGGTTTTTCCCCCCCTTAAAAAGGGAAAAATAATTTTTCCTTTCTTTTTTTTCTGTTGATCCATCAAAAACAAGTTTTTTTTTTTTATTTACTTGTTCGACCACGGGATTTTTTTCATGGGGGCACATTTTGGGTTATTCATTAAAAAAGGGGGGTTATTTGCCTCATTCTTCCCAATCGTTTAACTGGCCTTTATTAAGGCCAAGGCCCCCCACTTATCCCTCACCGTGAGCCACTCTTAAACTTATCTAATATCTCGGGGGTTTTTTTGAAATTCCCGGGGGGGGAACGCAAACTTTTTTTTGTCACTTGCTGGAACACTTGTATTTACTGGGGGCCCTGATTTCTTTTAAAAATTTTTCAAAAAAAAAATGAAAATCAGGAAAAGGAAAAAATAAACACAGCGAGTTTCCCATTCTTATCGTCCTGCACGGGGAAACCCCAAAAAAAACGCTGGGGGGGGTGGGGGGGGTGGGTGGGGGGGCGGGGGATGGCACAAAAGGGGGCCCCCCCCGGCTCAATGGGAAAACCCCCCGCGGGCGACCCGCCAAAATTTTTTCCCCCCCCGCTGAACCGTGTAATATCATCTTTCGTTTTAAGATGATAATGTGTCGCAAAACTTAAATCGTGCAATCCCGGTAACGTGCAACATAATCTCGTGCTAAATGACGTTTTTACTGTAAATTCAAATACAGTCCCCCCCCGAGTAACGAAAAAAATTTTTTTTCCCCAGAAGGCTGCTCAAGTGCCATTACTGAAGAATTTCCCCCCTTAAGAAATAATGTCAAGTAGGTTAATCCATTTCCCCCCCCCAAAAATAAAATTTCAAAAGCACTTACAATATTATACTTACATAATTGTATTTTTCCGGGGTCCCCCAAACCCCCCGGGGTCCGCTCCCCCCTCAATAAAGTGGTCGAATTTTGGGGAAAAAAATTTTGGGGGAGAGATGACTATCTCACCTCACCAAGAGAACACTTCTATCGAGCTGGTGTTCCTGAAAATCCTACGTCCTTAAGACCTGGTGACAGTGTTTATTGACATTGATGGTCCAAGGTCTCAATGGCCTGGGGGAAAAAAATAGCGATATACATTCGGGATGCAAATGGAACCAGGGGGACAGTGATAAACTAGTGCCGGATTCTCCACCATAGCTGCACCCTTGACTCACCCCCAAAAAAGAAAGACCCCCCTTTGAGTGGACGTGTGACCAAGAAAGTTTTTTCCCCTCACACTTAAAAATAGGTTAACATCAGCCCCAGTCCTTAGATTCCCTGATTTCACCAAAGGTTCACCTTGACAACAGATGCCAGCAAAGTTGGAAAGGGGCAGTCTTGTCACAGGAATCTAATGGTAAGCAACAGCCAATTTTTTATGCTACCCGTGTTCTTACCAAAGCTGAAGTCAACCCCCTTTTGGACAGAGCTAGAAGCCTTAGCCATCGCCTGGGCTTTGAACCACTTCAGAGACATTATTTACCAGTATCCCCCCCAAGATTTACATGGATCATCTGCCGTTTTTCCCCCCTTTTTTTGAAAAAAAGAATCTCGGGGGAAAACATGGGGGCCCCCCCCTTTTTAAGCTTACAACCCTAAAGTCTGCTACGTTCCAGGTAAGCAAATGTCGTAGCGATGCCCTGTCGAGGATATATTTTTTGTCAGTGCAGACAATTTTTTTTCCCCGTTGAGGACCTAGAGAGAGCCCAACGGGGGACCCGGTGTGGTCACCAGTCCTTCTATTCCTAAAAAGGAGGACGTTGGGGGGGTTTAAAACCCCTTTTTCCCCCCCGACAGACTTAGTGGTAAAAAAAAGGGGGAATTACTGTGTCGAGTAGCTCGACTAGTGGACCCCGGCAGAACCGTACAAACTGGTGATAAAAAATTCCCTGGTCCCCGCGACTCTAATTTGGGGTTTTCCCATGTCCCAGGTGCAGTGCCCCCGGGAAGGACCGCACATCAAACAGGCAAGATTGAAATATTTCTGGCCTAAGATGGCAGGGGGAAAATTCCCAAAGGGGATGTACACCAGTGTGTCGTTTTTTTACAACACAAGGGCCTTTTTCACGGGTCCCAATCCCATTCTAAGTACCCCCTTACAAAGGAGCCCTGGGAGAAAACTTCGTTAACCTGTTGACGAACTTCTCACCTGGGGGAAAGGGGGAAAAACCCCCGTTTTTAATGGTAGATAACGACGGGTACTGCAGTTAGTACCCATCCCTGAAAAAACCACCGAGACAGTCGCAAATGTTTTTCCCTGAGCATATCATTCTCCGTCATACCTGCCCACATGTTCTCCTGTCAGACAATGGGTCGGAGTTCATAAATGCCACGATGAAGGATCTTTGTTCTAGGTTTCACATTCACCAAGCACTCCCGCCACCCCGCGAGAATGGTTCTTGGAACGACAAACCGCAAAATCCCGGAGGTTTAGGTAACCGTTAATCCCAGTTGTACTACAAAGGCATGAGGCTATTCCAAAATGTTCAGTGTACATTGAACTCTTCCCCCCAAAAGCTCATTTGGACACCCCATTTTGCCTTGTACGGCTATGATGGGGGTTTTCCGTACGAAATCCTGTTTGCCCGCCTAGTCCAACCCCATGACAACCTAACACCGGTATAGTTAAGATGGGGGACACAGCTTTGTCTTCCAACAGTACGTGAGAAAAACCCCCTAAAAAACCACAGATAGGTTTCGTCCAAAGCAACGCACACGCTAAGGGGAAAAAAAAAGGGGGAAAAACCCCCCTTTTTAAAATTATGTTTTTCCCAAACCCCCGCAGACCCCCCGGGTATGCATAAACTTGTCCCCCAAAAATTTTTTTTTCCCTTTTTGTGTCCACGACAGCTCCTTAAAAAGTTCGAGGTGAGGGGGATAGCTTCCAACTATCAGAGAAGCTCATCTTGACCCATGAAATATATGAGCATGTGCAAAAAAGAAAAGCTTTGGGGAAAAACGCCATTTCAAAGCCACAATCAGACTCAAACTAGTGACAACCCGTCTAGTTCTACACCCGCTACCACTACGACAGATGACAGTCCCTGTCTCCATACTTATGGCCTGGACCCAGGACAGCAGACATTTTCTGTGACATTGACATACCTACTGACCTTTCCGACTTACACTAGCTACGCTAATTGTTTGCTTGCAGAAATGGGGATTAATGCGCATACATTGTATAGTTAGTAAATAATGGAGTCAGGGTGGACAACACCATGTAAATATGTAAAATTTATTCTAGCAGGGTACCTGTAGTATAATGAATTTCATGGAAATAATGTTATTGTGAGTATGTACCCAGTGTGTCTTGTAAAGCCTGTATAAATGTAACAGTATCGCCCTTTGAGCTAAATGTCACCCCCTGGAAATGCTACTGTCAGTCATTGTTTGCAGATGAGGATGGTCCAGCCCAAGGATGTGCAGTCAAGTTGATGTCTGGCCCTATGGACAACCTGTATATAGAAGACTCTAGTTCCATGCCAGCATCGGCTTTTCTGTCCTCCGTCCAGCTGACGGGCGGGCCCCATTTTCTCTTCCCGACCCTCAAAATGGGAGATTTTTTGAGGCCCGCACGGGAAATTTTCCTTTGTATATGTAAATGTCAGGTGACCGAAGCCTGTTTCCCTGGGTAACTATTGTTGTTTGCTCATTTACACCTTCATGCCGCCAGTTTTGGGTTCTGTCGAGATGACACGCGGTAGGTGGCCGAGCGGATGTAAAACAGCCTATACTGAGTCCCTTCAAACTGAGCACTACGGTGCTGCCATCATAGGCCTATCAAGGTCAGGCTGGCCTGCCATGTTTCTCCCTCACTCTGGCAGCCTACCTCACCGAACAGGTCCTACCCTAGCTGGTTTCAGTCCCCTCACCGCCTGCATCCGTACACTTGCCCTATTGACAATAAATCAAGCCTAGTCTACGGCTGTATCACTTCACCTACGCCACCTTCTACTGCTCGTTATCCAACGAGTAAGTCAAGGTAAGACATAACAACCTCCCTGCATGCCTGCTACACTTCTTGCATGCTCTACAGTCCCTGCATGCCTGCTACACTCCCTGCATGAATGCTACACTCCCTGCATGCCTGCTACACTCCCTGCATGAATGCTACACTCCCTGCATGAATGCTACACCCTGCATGCCTGTTACACTCCCTGCATGCCTGCTCACTCCCTGCATGCCTGTTACACTCCCTGCATGCCTGCTACACTCCCTGCATGCCTGTTACACTCCCTGCATGCCTGCTACACTCCTCATGCCTGTTACACTCCCTGCATGCCTGCTACACTCCCTGCATGCCTGCTACACTCCCTGCATGCCTGTACACTCCCTGCATGCCTGCTACACTCCCTGCATGAATGCTACACTCCCTGCATGCCTGCTACCACTGGGGTGCCACTAGGAAGCTTCTTTGGACCCATGGTGACTTATTTCACAGTGACAATCACTAAACCACCAAAAGACACCAAATGTATTGTGAATGTTTGAAAGAGCACGCTGGGTAATGTTCTCTCAATGGTAAACAAGCTACACTGGCATCTTGCGCAGGCGCAGGCCGGCGCGGAGCAGGTGGACACGTCTAATACGTTTCGCTAACCGAGCTTTTTCGCTATCCAATTGGGAATAAAGCTTGGTAACCGATTTTTGTTAACTAAACCTTTCGTTAACCGAGGGTCCACTGTATAAATTAAAACAAAACGAAAAAAAATTTATATCGGCAATACTTCTACAAGCGGCAGGACTCGATGTTGCCGTCAGGTGAGCATCCAGCGCCAACTCCGTGGTCTTATATCTCAGTAAGTGCTGGTCCTAAATTTTTTTGGTCTTATTACACACAGAAAATTGCCCTCTTTAAGGATGCTCTCCGGCAAATTCTGCGCGTACATGAGAATTATGTGAAAAAATATGATATTGGGTTTTGTTTACAGAAAAATAGTGTAAGTATTTGGCAACATTTTGGTGAAAACCCCATCATAATACGATGTTTCTAAAGCAAATTATAGCTACTTGAAACATGTCTGATGGCGACCCGCCAGGTAAATATATGCATACGCGTGAGGTCAATTTTTATATTTTTTTTGTTTGTTTTTTAATTTTCTGTATTTTCTCCCTAATACAGTAAATTTACCACTAACATCATTACAGTGTGGGAGGGTCTTATAGCAGAGGTGGGAGGTGTTTGTATGATGATGCAATAACCATTTATCGATTTTTCAATGTCGGCAGTCTGACCGCTGCTCACAAGATGTCTTATACTGATGCTATTATTGCTAATATCCTTTTTCTGCTTATATCATTTATTCAATAATGATATTATGCATAAGATAAACAAGATAAACAAATAAGAAAGCAGGCCAAAATAATAATATTTGTATATTTTATACTGGAGGGGTGGTGGCCTTGAAGAAATGTTACCGACTATGAGTGGACAGACAACTTCTTAAAAATTACATAGACTATACAACAAACATTGTCCTATAAAAATGAAACAGATTACGAATAAACGGTTAGGCTGCCCATGGCTAACTAACAGCTTACTAAAATCCATTAACAAGAAAGATCTATGAGAAGCAATATAGACGGGGATTCATACATAAGAGTTTGTAAAACATTATTCATCAGTTCTCACTAAACTAATAAAAAACCCAAACAATTGTACTACTCCAGCAGATTCACTGAAACAAGAGGAGATATAAAAAAGACCTGGAAAACACTCACAGATTATTGCACCCACAAACAAAAAAAAATAGGATATTGTCCTAACTAAACCAAACGAAACACCACTACAGCCTATTGATACAGCAAACAAGATAAATGACTTCTTCTCAACTATAGGATCAACGCCAGTAAAATCCCAGATACCAATGCCCGAGCAAGGATTACCTAGATGGGAATTTCCCCATCCTCCTTATATCTTGCATACTGAACCCACTGAAGTCTCCATGATACTCAAGTCACATAAAATAAATCAGGGCATCTGTCTCAAGTTCCCCCTTAAAACGAGCCGTCATGCCCTTTTCATATCCTATTTCATTTTTAACAAATCATTAGAAACTACCTTTTTTAACACTATAAAAACAAGGGTTACCCCAAAAAAAGGTGGTGACCCAAGGAAATAACTATACCTATATCAAATTACCTTATCCAAAAAATATTAGAAATTTGTAAAAGGATTATCCCTTTTTATCAAAAAAAGCTTTTAAAAACCCCCCAAAATTTGGTTCAGGAAAAAAAAGCACTAACGATGCAATAGAAAATGATAGACCGTTTACACAGCACTCGAAAAAAGGAAATCCACTAGGATTTTTATTGACCAAGGGAAAGCTTTTGACACAGAAACCCCGGCATCCTACTCCAAAACGCCACTATGGAATAAGAGGTCATGATAGCAATTAAACCCCCTCCCAATGGGTTTCCCAAACAGGGGCCCCCCATTTGAAAGGTTTTTATTTCAAACTTTTTTAAATTTTCGTTTGAAATCAAAATGGTCTTTTTGAACGTATTGCCTGTCCGCCCCCCCCCACCTGGGCGGGACGCAGGACACCGCCAGTAAAACGTTGTTTCCCATTAAGAAAACCCTAACCCTTTTCAAACATTCCCCCTATTTTGGTTTTTTTTTTTTGGTGGTTTAGTGACTGCCTGTGAAAAAGCCCTGGGCCCCAAAGAAATTTCCAGGGCCCCCGGGAAAAAAGTGGGAACACCATGAAATGAAAAAGAGATTAGAAAATATGGGGTGGCGTACGTCTGAGTGATCTTGCCGGAAAAAAAACCCCTTCACACAGCTCTATCCCAAAAAAATAGATCAAGGAAGCAATGTTGCAAAGGGGTTGATATGTTAACAAAAAAAAGATCGAAAAAAGTGGATGAGGTTGGGTTGTTTTGGGGGGGATCCAAAAAAAAGAGCGGGTGATAGATTTCCGGGGGCTTTTGAAAGGGAAAGGGAAATTGCACGCAGATCTTGTCAAGACAATGCCTGCAACCAGTGGTAACAAGTGATTTTAAAGCCAGCAAAGGCTGGTTTTACAGGTTTAAGAAAGAGGGCATACCAGTGTTTTCAGGGGATTGAGGCAGCCCCTCGAAAACGGGAGCTGAAAAAGTGCATGAATTCCAGGGGGTTTAGAGGCTGAAACCCCCCCCAACAAGTGTTTAATGGATGAAACAAGCCTTTTTAAAAAATGCCCAACAGGCCTCTTTCTCAGGGGGAAAAAAGGGACAGCCAGGACACCCCCAAAAAAACGGCAACCCCATTTTTTTTCTAAGTGGGGGATTTTAAAATGAAGCCTTTTCTGGTGTATATAAAAACCCAGCCCTTCAAAACCATGTTAAAAAGAATAATTTTGTGTGCATTAAAACTAAACCCCCAAAGGGATGGGTCACTACGGGGTTTTAAGGAATGGGGGACGGAGTTTTTTTCCGGGGAAAAAATACCCTTGGGAAAGAAATTCCAATGTCCTGATCGAAAGTCCTGTCCCCCACAACTTAAAAAGTGTTTTTTTTGAAAGTTTTTAAATTTTATCAGAGTGAAGTTTTGTCCTAACACCCCCCCCACCCCATGGGCCAGGGTCATTTCCCAAATTAAAAATGACACCAAAACACTTTTAAAAGGGCAAGTGACCTGACACTGAGTTGACCCTAAAAGGGTTCGGAAAGACCCTTCAAAGTAATGCATACCCTTATGGTGGCTTGGGGGGAAAGGACTTTGAACTGGTGCCCTCTTTCAGTGCTTAAGGAGATGTGCAAATTGGAAGGAGTTGCAGACATTTGTTGAAAGAAAACCACCGTGAGCAAGCGGGAAATGGAGCCTTCTGTCACCCATGTGACAGAGCCATGTCGCACTTCCCGGGAAAATGTTGAAGGGTTGCCAGGGAAAAAAAAGGACCTGGACAGTTACTTCACCAGGCAGGGGTCTGGTGACTCTCAAGCTGGTCCTAGTGGCATTAAAAGGCCAAAAAAAGGGAAAAACCCCAGAGAGGGGCTTGTTACCCAAAATCCTTTTTGGGGGGGGATTCCCCCTTCCCAAACCCCTAACTCCCCGCCCCCATCAACAACTCTACCTTCCAAAAATTTTTTGCAACTCTTCAATAAAGGGTAAATGTATATAAAATTTTCCCCACTTACGATATTTTTTTTTATTCCCGAATGCTGTTCAATGCCATTACCAAACGAAATTTTTCTCCATAAAAAAAATGTAAAATGACTAGTCCTTTTTGACCCCCCAAAAATTTCAATTTTCAAAAGCATTTAAAAAAAAAAACAACTTACATAAAAGGGTGTGTTTGGGGGCCATCGTAAGTCGGGGGACCACTGTTTTATATATTGTTTTTAATTTAGTATGTAAAATTTTTTTTTGGAACGGATTAAATTTTATTTACATTATTTCTTATGGGGAAAAAATGGTTAATTTCGAAACTTCGTGTTAAGTACTAGCTCCTGGAACGGATTAATTTACTTTCGGGGGGCCACTGTATGGGCACTATTAAAGAAAATCCTCCACGACACTACCACTAGACACCGGGGTACCGCAGGGGAAAATTTCCTTTGGGCCCCCTGCTCTTCCTCTTATCTCAATGATCTTCCCAATGTATCACAGCACCTGAAACCAAAAACTCTTTGCTGGGACACCTTATGTCATCTCCCCCACAAACCCTTTCCAAGCTTAATACCATTGTTAACACAATTAATAAAAATATCAACATGGATGACAGCCAATAATCTTACACTCAACACTGATAAGACCTTCTATATTATGTTTGGCAACAGGAAAAAGATGATCCACAATTTAAAAATTAAGATCAACACTACACCTATTGCTAAACATAACGGGGGAAGTTCCTGGGGCCCTTTACCTTGAAGAGCCTGTTCAGCACCCATATCCAACACATAACAAAGAAAGTGTCCAAAACTGTGGGGATCCCTCTAAGATACGGTGATTTTGTACCACAATCAGCCCTACTCACACTATACTACTCCCCTCATCTATCCCCCACCTCACAAAGCCCTTTTTGCATGGGGATCAACAGCAATTCCCACCTAAAACCAATAATAACCCAACAAAAAACCCAAATAAAAAAATTATCACGCAATCCAACGCTAGGCAGCACACCCCACTCTTCAAAGGGGCCTAAACCTCTCACTGTTCAGAAATCCATACTTACTACTCTGCTATCTCATTTATAGAACCATTAATTCCAACTTTAACCCCGAGCTAAAACACTTTTTGACAGTTGTGACCCGGACCCATAGACATAATACCAGACATAAAAACATAAGAACATAAGAAAGGAGGAACACTGCAGCAGGCCTGTTGGCCCCCTAGGCAGGTCCTTCACAAAAACCGTCCCCCTAACAGAAAATTTGCTCAACCCAATTTTTAAGTCTCCCCAAAAATAAGCTTTGATAATTCTATTTACTCATGTTTCGAAGGGCCCCTCAAATCCCAACCCCCCTACTCATGAATTTATCCAATCTAAATTTGAAACTACCTAAGGTCCTTGCTTCAATAACCCTACTAGGCAGGCTGTTCCCTCCCTCAACTACCCTATTTCCCAAAACCCAAAACTTTCCTATATCCTTTTCTAAATCTAAACTTATTAAATTGAATTCCCTTATTGGGGGTTTTCTTTGGGGAGAAAACCCTCAAGACATTTTTTATATCCCCCTTTTTTAATACCCATTTTCCATTTATACCTCGTCATGTCTCCCCCCTTTAAGTCTTACAAGTGAATGTAATTTTTGGGTCTTCCCAAACTTTCTTCATACGGAAGATTTCTAATGCTATGTATTAATTTAGTCATTCTCGCTGAATGTTTTCTTTTGGAAATTAAATTTTATTCTGTAATATGGAGACCAGAACTGAGCTGGGAATCTAGGTGAGGCCACTAATGATGTATAAAGCTGTAATATAACCTCTGAATTTCTGTTGTTTCCCTTTTGATATAAACCGTAATCTGTTAGCCTTATTAAGCGGGCCTGCTTCTTGGTTTAAGGTTCTTTTTCCAAAACCCCCCAAAGCCCTTCTGAAATTTGTATACAAGTTCTCCTTTAAATTAAAAGTTTTTGGGTTAGGGACCCAGCTTCAAACTCAACATTAAAATTAACTGCTTTTCCCCCTTTTTGACCGGAATTGAGTTTTTAAATGCCCAAAGTTCCCTAAATCTACTTTTGAATAAATTATCCTACCATCTTGTTGGGGGAATTTGCTCTTTCACTAGTAATTCCCCCACGGAAAACAAATTATAAAAAAAATGGGCCCAAGACTGATCCTTGGGGAAACTTGTTACAGATCCCCACTGTTTAACCCCATTTAAGCACACTCTCTGCTTCCTATTGGTGAGCCATGACTGTCCATGACAGCCCCTTTTTCCCCCAATTTCCCTGAGCTCCACTTTCCAACAGTCTCTGGGCGTACTTATAAAAAGCCTTACTAAAGCTAAAATAAACAATATCAAATTTTTTATGTGATTAGCAGCCTCAAAGTTTTAAAAGAAAGTTAATAAATTAGGGGCAGAAATTTCGTGAACCCTGAGTACGTTAATCAAAATGTTTATCGAGATGGTTTCTAATAATATCAGCTATAATTGACTCTAGCAATTTGCCTACAATTGAGGTCAGGCTTATTGGGGGTAATTTAGGTAGTGTTTTCCCCTGCTTTAAAAAAAGGGGAAATTTCATTGCCTCTTCCCATACGACATACACCTGTGTGTCTTTTACATTCCCCCCTTATAAATCTATCAAAAATTCAATGCCAAAAAAAGGGGCCCAAAATCTGGGAAATCCTGCCTGAAAACTCTAAACTCAGACACAACCTCCATTTTAAAAGCACCCTTAAAAAACTTTTCTCATTTTCCACCCCAAAGGGAGCTAACCACATGAAAACTACTTATCTTGCAAAAATTTCCCGCAAAATACACTTATTGATATCTATGATTTCCCCTTTTTTCACAATCCCGAAAATACATTTTGATATCTGTGATTCCCCCTTTGTTTTACGTACTAACCAAAATTCTAATACAATATTGCTTCATAATACTTGTAGTCATAAATTTGCCTAAACACTCCAAATAGAAACTATATTATGAATACATCACCTTTATCAAATATATAAAATAATTTTAACCCTTTTACTAATTGTTTAAAATTCTTAAATGTTTAAATTAGTACCTAAATTTTTTAAACCTAGTTAATCACTACAATTACCTAACCTTACTATCTGTTTAAACATTTGAGCATTTAGTAAGACTTATCATAAGACTGCCTGAAAAGCCTAGGCATACCCAGGATATTATTCCATCTTGTAATATCTACTTTAAATAATTATAAGTACTCCCCTTGTATATTACATGAAATAAAGAATTTGAATTTAATTTGAACAAGAGGGGTTTTTTTGTTACTTTGGCAGAACTAAAGAAAACGTGTTTTTCCGGAAACAATAAGAAATCATTTTATTGCATAAAAAA
>WNWK01050140.1:0-12954 GCA_009830355.1 Cherax destructor | reverse complement strand
GGATACAAAGATGTAGGGGGGAGAACCCAGAACTCAGGGGAAAAAGAACAAAAAAACCCCTCAGAACCACCTACAGAAGGTCCTAAACCCTGACAACCCCAATAACCCAAAAAACAATCTCCCCCGAAACCCACACACACTTACCCAAACCCCCCCACCCTTTTGCCAAAAAAACCCCACCCCAAAAACCCTCCCATATTCCCCCACCAAAAGGTGCCCGGGGCCCAACACCATTGTACCCCCCAGACCACAGTTTTTGAAAAGAAGTTCAACGTTTGGAATACGAATGCTGGGGGAATAACAAATATATGGGGGGAGTGGCATACCCAGATATGATATAAATAACCCCACAGAAAACCCCCAAAAAACAAATACCAACTAATAGGACTCGGTTACCCCCCCCCGCCCTGCCCAAGAAGCGTACTCCACAACATTCCCCATTCCACATCGCCTACTATTCATCTGGGGCCACGGTCAAGGCCCAAAAGGGTCATAGCAACAACAGAAGATCCAGTAAGCCAAGAACCCTAACATCCCAGGTGAGAGCAAAATTTTCTACAAGGAAAATTCCCCGTACTACCAGCCAGGCCTCAAACCCCCAAAACACCTGCACCATCAAAAACCCCCACAGACAACAACAAAATGGCCATCGCCACAGTCCAAGATAAATTTTTTTCCATGGATTTGATGTTAAGATTAATGACTCAGAGATAGCAAAACCCCCCTTATGATCCAAATTTTCAAAAATTTTTAAAAAACCCCCCGGGAAATGCGGGAAATTTTAAAACCTCCAACACACAGCCCCTTATCAAGAAAAACAACCGGAAGACAAACTAACCACACTAGAACAAAAAACAAACACACACCCAGTCCGTGGACACCATCAACACTGAAAGATCAAGTCACCCAACTGAACAAGAACATCATAGAAGAAAGATCACGAGTGGATCTACAACTTACTGATGTCTTCAACAACTTCCAAGACCATGAGACCAACAACAGCTAAGTGACGCTGAAAAGTTAATAGCAAACATCCCCCCCCCTCAGCCCCCCAAGAGACGGGGATGGAGGCCACCCAAAACCCCCTTTCAAGGACCACCTTAGCATAAACGTATGTAGTGATGAACTAAAAGATTGCAAACTAGGGCTACCAAAACGGGGAAAAAAAAAGTGCTATTAAAATTCAATACCAGCTTGCAAAGAAACAACCTAAAAAAAACATCCATAGCTATGAAATCTGATGTGTATGTTAATGAATGCCTTCCAAAAAACAAAAAAAAAACCCCTTTTTTATCGATTAAGAAAAAGAATCCCAAAAAAATTCATCAGTGCTTTGTGAGGGATGGAAAATCGCATTTGGGGAAACAGCCCAGGGGGAAGAGGTATTTCATTGCAACAAAAAGGGGAACTCAAAATTTTCCGGGAGGAGGTTAAAACAGAATTAGAATAATATATAAAAAAACCCACTGTCCGGGGATAAGTGTTATGAACTCATCTATAAATTTTTTCCCCCCAAAATTAAAATTCCTTTTCTTACCTTAAAATTTTTTTCTTTTTATCCCCAATTACCTTTTTTAAAATAAATTTTAAAATTTTTGCTTTAAAAACTAAAAACCCCTTTTAAAAAAGCTTTTTTTGCAAATTTTTATTTATAATTATTTTTCCCCCTTTTTTTATTTTTTATTTTTTTAAAAATTTTATTTTATATTTTTTTTTTTATTAACCTACCATTGCCAAAGATCCAAGTTTTTTATAAAAGCTACAACATCTTTCCCCTATTTAACCTTAACCCCTTTAAAAACCTTAACCTTAAAAAAAATCCCTTTTTGCTTATTTTAATATCTACTGTATACCATTTTTTTCCCCCCCTTCATTTTTTAATTATACTTTTTATATAAACCGTATTATATTTTTTTTCTATTGCAATTTTTTCAGTGCAATTACAAGTAACAGTCTGGTGCTACTTTACAATATAAATATTTATAACTACCTTATTATCTTGTTAATATCATAGGAATATCTATTTTTCCTAATTACATTCTAGCTTATTAAAAAAACCAACCCCCAAACTCATTGGTGCTACCCAATTTTTTTTAATTTAAACTTAATAGTTTTTAAAATTTTTATTTTTTACTGTACTATATTTCATTCTAGCTTAATACATAACCAATACCAAACTCATTGGTGCTACATTGTTATTTAGTAATTGTATTTTTATTAGTTTATATCTAAATTTTTTTATTTTACTGTACTATATTTCATTCTAGCTTAAACATTACCAATACCAAACTCATTGGTGCAAAAATTGTTTTTAGTAATTGATTTATTAGTTTATATCTAATTTTTATTTCATACTACCCCCTACATACTCAATACCAAGTCCACTATGTTTATATGTTATTTTTTTTCCCATTTGACCAATGTGCATTAGTTATAAAACTTAACAAAACATCCCCTTCCCCCAAAACATCAGTACTATAACTCAACACTATACATGATATAACAAAATTATTATTTAACCTAAATGATGAATGATCACGTCGACCCGGGGTCTAAACCTATTTAATCGAACACCCATTCAAAATTTACTGGAAAATAACTGCCCTACTACACAGCATCACAAGCCCACACTGTCCTAAACACTACTAAAAGTACAACAGTTTTAACTACAACGCCGGGGTCCTTAAGCAAACACTATGATGACCTCCTTGCCCTCCTTGGTTCCCCTAAAAACAACCTTCACATGTATTGTCCTTACTGAAACCTGGCTTAAGCAGGATACAAAGGATATCTACTGCTGCCAGGATACACAGCAATACACAACTGCAGACCACATCAAGTTGGGGGAGGTATTGCAATCATTACTCTAATGAAATATCCTGCTGTGACAGCACTTGCTATAATGATGAATATGGAGAATATATTTTTGCTAATTTTACTGCACAAAACCTTAAGACTCACATAACCATCGGGCCATTTACCGGATGCCTCATACAAACATCCCAAATTTTAGCGATCAAATAAAAACGGTAATAACAAACAACCAATTGAACAAACACCACCTTATCTTAGCTGGAGACTTCAACATCAACCTTGGCCAACAGATGACCAGCCAGTAACCGATTTCATCAACAATATGAACAACACACTTCTCATACCAACAATAACCAAACCAACTAGGCTTACTGAGATGAGTGCAACCATAATCGACCATATAGGACAATATCCTAGCCCCCTTAAATCGGGGATAATAACAGACAGCACCACAGACAACTACCCCACATTCCTCTTAACAAACATTAGTAAACTGCCCTAGAATACACCAAAGTTTCCATGACCAGGCTTCAATAAACAACTTCACAGCAGAGCTAGAGACGGTTGACTGGGCTATAGAATTCTCAAATGCCAAGGGTATCGATGAGTGGACAGACAACTTTCTTAATAAATTACATAGACTATACAACAAACATTGTCCTATAAAAATGAAACAGGTTACGAATAAACGGCTAGGCAGCCCATGGCTAACTAACAGCTTACTAAAATCCATTAACAAGAAACATCAATATGAGAAGCAATATAGATGGGGATTCCTACATAAGGAGTTTATTAAACACTATTCATCAGTTCTCACCAAACTAATAAAAAAGCCAAACAATTGTACTACTCCAACAGATTCACTGAAACAAGAGGAGATATAAAAAGACCTGGAAAACACTCTCACAGATTATGGGCACCCACAAACTGAAAAACTAGGGATATTGTCCAAGTAAACCAAACGAAACACCACTACAGCCTATTGATACAGTAAACAAGATAAATGACTTTCTCAACCATAGGATCAAATCTTGCCAGTAAAATCCCAGATACCAATGCCCGAGCAAGTGATTACCTAGATGGGAATTTCCCATCCTCCTTATATCTTGCACCTACAGAACCCACTGAAGTCTCCATGATAATCAAGTCACTTAAAATAAATCAGTGTATCTGTCTCAAGTTCCACCCTTAATATACAAACGAGCCGCTCATATCCTTTCATATCCTATTTCATTACTTTTTAACAAATCATTAGAAACTAGCACTTTCCCAACACTACTCAAAACAGCAAGGGTTACACCAATACACAAAGATGGTGATCCCACAGACGTAAATAACTATAGGCCTATATCAAATCTACCATTGCTATCCAAAATCTTCGAGAAACTTGTGCACAAGAGATTATACTCGTTTATAACGACACAAAGCATACTCAACCCCTGCCAATTTGGCTTCAGGAAAATAAATGCACTAACGATGCAATAGTAAAATGATAGACCTGCTTTACACAGCACTCGAAAATAACTAATATCCACTAGGACTTTTTATTGACCTAAGGAAAGCTTTTGACACAGAAACCACAGCATCCTACTCCACAAACTTGACCACTATGGAATAAGAGGTCATGCACTAGCATACTTCAAATCCTACCTCACTAATAGGTATCAGTATGTCACAATTAAAGACACATCCTCCACGACACTACCACTAGACACCGGAGTACCGCAGGGAAGTGTCCTTGGTCCCCTGCTCTTCCTCTTATACATCAATGATCTTCCCAATGTATCACAACACCTGAAACCAATACTCTTTTTCTGACGACACAACTTATGTCATCTCCCACACAAACCTTGCCACGCTTAATACCATTGTTAATGACGAATTAATAAAAATATCAACATGGATGACAGCCAATAAACGTACACTCAACACTGATAAGACCTTTCTATATTATGTTTGGCAACAGAATAGATGATCCACAATTAAACATTAAGATCAACACTACACCTACTGCTAAACATAACGAGGGCAAGTTCCTGGGCCTTCACCTTGACAGCAGCCTGAAATTCAGCACCCATATCCAACACATAACAAGGAAGTTGTCCAAAACTGTGGGGATCCTCTCTAAGATACCGTATTATGTACCACAATCAGCCCTACTCACACTATACTACCACTCATCTATCCCTACCTCACATATGCCATTTGTGCATGGGGATCAACAGCAATTACCCACCTAAGATTTATCACGCAATCCAACGCTAGGCAACACCCCCCCACTCTTCAAAGACCTAAACCTACTCACTGTGCAGAACATCCATACTTACTACTCTGCTATCTACATTTATAGAACCATTAATTCCAACTTTAACCCTGAGCTAAAACACTTTCTTGACAGTTGTGACAGGACTCATAGACATAATACCAGACATAAACATCTCTTTTTACATTCCCTGTGTCCGACTAAATCTATACAAAAATTCAATGCGCATAAAAGGGCCTAAAATCTGGAACTCCCTGCCTGAAAACTCTAAAACTGCAGACACAACTCCATTTTCAAAAGCACCGTTAAAAAACATCTTATCTCACTTTCGCACCCAACCGGTAGCTAACCACATGAAAACTACTTTATCTTGCACATATCCACACCAAAATACACTTATTGATATCTGTGATTCCCATTAATTTGCACAGTACTAACAAAAATTCTAATACAACTATTGCTTCATAATTCTTAAGCTAGTCATAAGTTTGCCTCAAGACACTCCAATATAGAAACTATATTATGCCAATACATCACCTTTATCATTAATATATAAACTAATTGCTAACTTCTTAAACTAATTGTTAAATTCTTAAATGTTTAAATTCCAGTACCTAAATTTTGTAAACCTAGTTAATCACTACAATTACCTTAACCTTACTATCTGTATAATCATTGTGTAGCTATTGAGTAAGACCTATCATAAGACTGCCTGAAAAGCCTAGGCATATTATTGGCCATCTTGTAATATCTACTTATTAAATGTATAATTATAAGTACACCCCACCTTGTATATTACTTGAAATAAAGAATTTGAATTTGAATTTGAATTTGAAAAAGAATCAAGGAGACATCCCCAGTCATAATAGCACTCACAGAAGCGAAACTCACTGGGATATGATAACAGATGCAATCTTTCCAAATGGATATCAAGTCCTGAGGAAAAATAGAGAGAGCAGAGGAGAAGGGAGGAGTAGCACTGCTCTTTAAAAACTGGTTGGGAATTGAGGAAATGGAAAGAATGGACACAATGAGCGAAAGGGACTACATAGTAGGAACAACAATCTGGGCCCTAAGGAGTAATTGCAGGGATTTACAACCCACCACACAAGCAGGAGGCCAAGAGAAGAATATGAACTGAGCAACAGATCAATGGTGGACACATTAGATGAGGTGGCCAGAAGAGCTCAAAACGGTAGAGCAAAGTTACTAGTTATGGGATGAAAACCTGAAACCATATGGGGGTCCCAAAACATGGAGAGCCAAGAGGATGGATATGGGACCGGAAAGCCTCATGCAACAACATGTTAAGGACACTATAAGAGAGAAAGGTAAGGATGAACCAACAACACTGGACCTCGTATTCACCTTGAGTAGTTCGGACATCTCAAGTGGAAAGGGTAGCAGGAATAGGATGGGAAAAGCCAAATTACAAAAGGGGAAGTCACAACACAGGCATGAGGAACTTCCTGCAAGCGGTTCAGTGGGAAAGATAATTGGTAGGAAAATCTGTAAACGAAATGATGGACTACGTGACAACAAAATGCAGAGGCAGAGGAGAGGTTAGTTACCAAGGGCAACAGAAATAATGAGAAGACGAGAACAAGCCATTGGTTCACCCAAAAGAGTAGGGACGCAAAAACTAAGTGCACTATAGAATGAAAAATATACTGAAGACAAAGGACCTTGGATAATAAAGAGACTAGTCGAAGAGCTTGAAACGAGTATGCACAGATAAGGAGGGAAGCCCAGCAACAGTACGAAACAACATAGCATCGAAAGTCAAGTTCTGACCCGAAACTGCTGTATAGCCACGTTAGGAGGAAGACAGCAGTCAAAGACCAGGTAATGAGGCTGAGAAGAAGGTGGGAGCTCACAAGAAACGATCAAGAGGTATGTGAGGAGCTCAACACGAGATTTAAAGAAGTATTTTCAGTGGAGATAGGAAGGACTCTAGGAAGACAGAACAGAGGGGACACCAACAAGGGATATACCAACAAGTGTTGGATGGAATACACACAACTAAGGAGGTGAAGAAGCTGTTCAGTGACCTTGATACCTCAAAGGCGGTGGGACCGGACAACATTTCTCTATGGGTCCTTAGGAGGAGCGGAGATTCTATGTGTGCCACTAACCACAATTTCAACACATCCCTTGAAACTGGGCAACAACCCGAGGTATGGAAGAGCGTAAATGTAGTTCCCATTTTTAAGAAAGGCGACATAAACGAGGCACTAAACTATAGACCAGTGTCACTGACATGTATAGTATGCAAAGTCATGGAGAAGATTATCAGGAGGAGGGTGGAGCACCTGGAACGGAGTAAGATTATAAACGACAAGCAGCATGGATTCATGGAACGCAAATCCTGTTACAAACCTTTGGAGTTTTATGGCAAAGCAAGAAGTAAGACACGAAGGGTGGGTTGATTGCATTTTCTTGGACTGCAAGAAGGCCTTCGACACAGTTCCTCACAAGATATTAGGGAGAACTAGAGGATCAGGTAAGTGGCCCGGTAGCCTGAGCTAAAGCTTTGTTCACACACGGAGGTCCCGGGTTCGATTCCCGGCGGGTGGAAACATTTTGACGTGTTTCCTTACACCTGTTGTCATGTTCACCTAGTAGGAAATAGGTACTGGGTGTTATCGACTGGTGTGGGTCGATCTTGGGGGACAAGATTAAGGACCCCAATGGAAATAAGATAGACTGTCCTCAGACAATATTTTCTTGGGGTTTTCCTGGGTGGCTAACCCAATGATCTGAGAATACCTGAAAGGGAGGCAAAAACGAGTCATGGTACGTGATGAGGTGTCACAGTGTTCGCCTGTGACGGCGGGGTCGCACAGGGGCCGGGGCCTTTGGACCAGAGCTATTTTTGGCAGATGTTTTAAGTTAATTGGGGGAATTAAATCAGATGGGGGGTCAGGAAAACCCCCAAAAAGCCCTTTTGGGCCGGGTTAAAACCTGGTCCAGCAATTGGCTTTTTTTAATTTTAAACCCCCGGGAAATGGAAAGTCATGAAGATGGGGGAAGGGCCAAAAAAGGGAAAAAGAGATAGTTTAGGTGCCCAAAGCAGAAAACCCCCACTTAGGAAAAAAATCTTGGGGGGGATAATACAGAAAATCTAAGGGTCATCAATCAGATAATTTGGGCAAAACAGGGTTTTCGGAAAAACCTAAGAATAGCTTTTCCCCATCCCCAGAAAGGGAATCGTTCAAGACCCACCCCATATATTTGGCCCATACGGAGTAGGGCCACCATTTTGGGGAAACCACCCCCCGTCAAGACGTCAAGAAATTAAAAATGGGTTTGGGAAAAAGACTAGTCCCAGACCCAAGGGGTTTGTCCTACAAAAAAGGTTGGGGAAATGGCCTAAGAAAATTGGGGACAGGAGGGTCAGGGGGCAAAATTTGACAAAAAAAACTCGAGGAATAAAAGGGGGAAAAAACAGGATGTTCCGGGAGAGGGGGGACGGGAAAACAAGACTCTTATGAGTCAAAAAGGGATTTTTTAAATAGAGTTGTAAGGGGGGGAAAAGCCTTAAAAGGGATTTAGGGAGGCAGGAACCATAAAATTTTTTAAAGAGATTTTTTATAAAGGTCATGGAGCGGGGGGAGAGGGGCCCAAAATAGAATCAGTGAAGACCCCGGGCCCCCGGACCCATTACCCCGCCCCCGAAACCAAAATAAAAAGTACAAAAAGTGAGTACTTGTCACAAAATATGTAAAAGGAGAATTTTTTTGAATTTTTTCCCTCTTTTCCCCCTTTGGGGCAAAAATTTTTTCCCTGGGATGTTGTGCCCCTTTTGGAGCAGAGCGGGGGGTGGAACATCTCCAGAAGACGGGGAAAATTTTTTTTCCACGAAACAGATAGGGTTTTTACCATAAATCCGTCTTAGAACTTTGCGGGAGCCGATCAGAGGTTCGTATTCAAACGTCCCCTAAAAGGAAAAAAAAAACCCGAGAGGAATAACTACATGAGGGGAAATTTCCCACATGGAGGAATAGTTTTATGAGTGGGAAAAAAAAAGAAGGGATAACTACATGAGACGAATAGCTACAGAGGGGATAGCTTCATGAGTTTTTAAAAAAATGAGAGCACATGAGGGGGATAGCTGGAATGAAAACTACATGAGGGGAATAACTACATGAGAAATTTTTTGGAGAGCTAAACTACATGAGAGGATAGCTACATGAGGGGGAGAGCTCAGAGAGGAATAACTACATGAGGGGAAAAACCCCACATGGGGGAATAACTACATCAGAGGTATAACTACATGAGGGGAATAATACATGAAAAATAACTACATGGGGGGAATAACTACTTTGAAAAAAGGTATAACTAAAATGGGGGGAAAGGGCTATATGATGGGATAACAAAGGAGAGGGAAAACCATGGGGGGAATAACTACATGAGAGGAATAGTTTACATGAGGGGAAATATTTTCAGGGGGCTATAACACATGGGGAGCTAAAATACATGAGGGATAGCAAATGAGAGGGATAGCTCGAGATGAAAAAATTAAAAGGGAAAAATAAAATGAGAGGAAAAACATGGGGGGAATAACTACATGGGGAAAAAAAAGAGGTATAACTACATGAGAGGAATAACTACATAGAGGAATCCCAAAATCAGAGGTATAACCCATGAGGGAATAACTACATAAAAAAAAATTTACAGAGAGGAAAAACCCTAATGAAAGGAATAAAGGTATAATACATGAGAGGGATAATTTAGGGGGGAATTTTTCATGAAAAGAATTACACACTAAAAAAAAAAACTACTTTAAAGGGCCCCCTACATGAGGGGGAATTTAAAAGGGGGGGAATAACTAAAAAAAGGTTTAAAATTACAATAGTGGGGTAACTATATGAGAGGATAATCATGAGGGGGGATAACTAAAAAAAAATTCCATGAGGGGAATAACTACAGAAAAAATAATTAAAGGGGGGTTTAAGACATGAGGGATAACTACAAAAAAGGGGGGAACAAGGGGGAAATAAAAGAGGGGGGACATGAGAGGGATAACTACATGGGGGGGTAAGTACATGAGGGGGATAACTAAAAAGGGGGGAAAAGGGGGGATAATACATGAGGGGAAAAACATGAGAGGGATAACCATGAGGGGGGAAAGTTCTGAGAGGGACCCTTTTTAAGGGGGCCTTGACGAGGAAAAGATACGGCTGGGGAAAATTGGGGACCTTTTGGTTTTTTCCCGGGGGAAAAAAAATAACCCCCCCCCCCTCCCTTTCCCTTTTTCCCCCCACCCCCCCTTTTTTCCCTTTCCTCCTCCTCCTCCCACCCCCCCTTTTTTTCCCCTTCCCTTTTTTTCCCCCGGGAGCTTCCCCCACAGGCATTCTAGTTCCTGGGGGGGGGAAGGGCCCCAAATTCATTCCGTTGGGTTTTTTGGGGGGGGTTGTTTGCCATGGAATCGGGATCGCCTGGGGATGTCCAACCTCTCCGGCCCCCCGGGGTGGCCTTTTTTCGGGCGAAGGGTGTATTCTGAACCCCGGGGATTGGGGGGTGGTGGCCGAAGGCGGTGGGGGGGATACCCCCCCTTTTCCCGGGGAGGTTTTTGTGGATGTGGGGTTGCCCCCCCGGTTTGGGGTTTACTGGCGTGAAGGGTAGGGTATGGCACGGGTTCCAAGCATCTGCCCCACTTGGGGTTTGAAGCCCTTTTTCCCCATGGCTGGTGTCGATAAAAGACACCCCCCTTCCCGGGGCCAAAAAAATTTGGGGAATTTATCCCCCCCCGCATTTCTCAGGCACATCTTCCCCTTTTTTTCCCTTTTTTCTAAGTCTGCCAGCGATTTAAACCCCCCTTTTAGTTTTTTTTTTCTTAGAAAGAACCTATAAGTGCCTTTACCCTTCAAGAACTGGAAACCTTCGCTTCCCCGATCATCGGCAGCGGGGCCCAAAAATTTTTCATGCTCGTTTACATCAGTCTGTTTTTAAAAGCCCTTTTACTTTTTTTAACTCATATTAAAAAGGATTTTCCCCAACCGTGGAACCCCGCTTTGTTCTCCTTTTCAAAAACCAGGTACTAGGGGGGGGGTTTCCCCCCCTTCCCCCGCCCACCCTTTTTCCCAAAGTGCAGCTTGCAGGAGGGAAACCCCTTCAGTTAAAAACGTTTGTTTTGGGAAGAGACCCAATATTTCTCCCGTCAATATGGTTTCCCCGGGGCCCCCCTGCCATTGCCCCCCTTTCTGCGCTTGGATACGTATATTAAACCCGGCGAATAACCATTCGGTTATCGCTATTTTTTTTGCCCTTTGGGGAAAAAGGGTTATGACACAACTTGGGGGATATAATATTTGGGGCCCCGGCCCCCCGGGGCCCCCCAGGCAACCCCCATTTTTTTTAAAAGGGCCCTTTTTAACGCAGATATTTCCGGGGCCGGGGTTTAAATGAACCCCCCCAAAAATTTTTGCCCAAAAGGAAGGTGTCCCCGGGGTGTGTTCGGGCACAACATCTTTCTGCTTGAAAAAAATCTGGCATCTGTTCTCCCATCCAATTTTTGGGGCATCGCTCTTTTGGATGTTTTGCTATACTTGTGCAGGACGACTTTCCCCCATTGCAGTTTCCTCCCATGCCACCCGGGGGTTTTTGTTTGGGGCCCCCACAAAGGGATTTAAATTTTCTAGTGGCAAAACTCATAAAATTTTCGTTTACTAGACGTTCGGGTCTCTGACCATCCTCCCCCCGGGGTTCCTACTGTCCGTTCTTCTATTCCTTTTACCTTGGCGGAAAAACACCACGTGGCTTTCGCTCTTTTTTCAACCCCTTCCGTTCTCACCCCATGGGCAATGAACAGGAACACGCTGCGGGTCAGCAGTAAAAACCTTCCCCGTTTATATGAGGTGTTCCTTTCACGGACTTTTTGTGGTCATTGCTACCCACCTTCACCCCTTTGGGAACCCTGGTCTGACCTGCTGAATAACGACTTCATTCTATTAAACCGGTTATGGTTTCTCCCTCTTCTTGTCACCAGTCGGGTTGGGGGACTACTCTCCCTTTTCGCATCGGCCACCCCGTCTTACTCACGGTATCTCATGGGGGGCTCCCCGCCCCCCCTAGTTGTCAGGTTCCGGTCTGTTGACATATTCTGCTGGGGGCCCCCTTTCAACGGCACCAAAACTCCGACGTCTTCACCTGGGGGCCCTTTTTTTTTCCCTTCTTTTAGATGGACCCCTTTAACCTGACCCCTCATTGACTTTTTGACAGAAACCGACCCTACACAAACTCTGAAGATTTGCCCTACACCTCCCCGTCCCTTTACCTTGATCTTGCACCCTCCCCTACACTATCCCTGTCCCTCCCCCAACCCTACTAATCATCCATCTCCCCCAACCCATTCTCCTGATCCAATAACCTGCAGCGCTGTATAACCCCCGTGGTTTAGCGCTTTTTTGATTATTTATAATATGAGAGGGAAAAACAGGGGGGGTAAGTACATGAGGGATAACTACATGGGGATAAGGGCCGCAAATTTTTATCAATAAATTTTAATGAAAGTGTCAAAATTCCACGAAATATTGAGTATCATCTGGTATTGACAACTGGATGACCGTGCTTTAACTAAGTCCCCGGGTGACGGTGTGATGACCTTATGCCCCTAAGTCCCAGGTTGGGGGGGGACCCTTAACCACTAAGTCCCCGGGGACGGGTGTGGACCTTGATCCCCCCACTAAGTCCCAGGGTGACGGTGTGGACCCTTTTTTACACTAAGTCCCATGTGTGGGACCTTATACTTAATAAGTCCCAGGGTGAAGTGGGCCCTATCTTCCCGTCCCGGGTGGGGGTTTGGACCTTATACATTAACCCAGGGGGACGGGGTGGGACCGTACTTACACTAAGCCCGGGGGAGGGTGGGGCCT
>WNWK01050139.1:0-12956 GCA_009830355.1 Cherax destructor | reverse complement strand
CTTAGGAGCCTTCCAATCAACAAAAGGACAAAAACAACCACACACACACACACACACACACACACACACATTGCTTTTCCCTTTTTGGATTCATTTTCCGGGACTGCAAAAATTTCCCAACTTCCTCACATGAAAATTAGAAAAGAAGTTGGAAGAACAAAAAAAAGGAAAGGGGGACTGGAAGGGATCGGGCCTCCAGGGAAAAATACGGGGGTCAGGGTGCGGATGAGGTATAAACGGGGTGGGGCCTGTGACGCGGGGGCCCCGGGGGCCGTCCTAGGACCAGTGTTTTTCTTGGTATATGTAAAGAAAACGGATGGGATGACCTAAATCACATGGGAAAGAGGACCAAGCGGGACTTCAAACGGGACCTGGACAAGTTTTACATCTGGCCCCAGCAACGGGTTCAATTCAATCCCCCCAAATGAAAAGTAAAGAATCGGAAAAGGGGAAAAGGCCGCCAGAAACAGGAGGCGGAAAAGGCCCACAAACCCTGGAAAAAGGAAAAAGCACGGGGTGGAAACCCCAAAGCACGCCCCCGGGGCCACACAACCAAAAAAAATTAACCCAGCATATGGGCGTGAAAACCTAAGATTAGGCCATTAAAAAAAGGAATCGTTAAAACCTGACACCGGACTCACCCCCAATTTAAATATGCAGCCCCCGTTTTGGAACCCACCAGCCCAATAAATAAAAAACTGAAAAGTGAAAAGGTTTGCAAGGTTAGGTTTCCACAACTCAGGGCCCGGGTCCTGAAAGAAAGGTTGAGGGAAATAGGACTAACAACACTGGAGAAAGAAGGGTCAGAGGAGACATGATAACGACATACAAAATACTTCGGGAATCGACAAGGTAGACAGTGACAGGATGTTCCAGAGGGGGAACACAGAAACAGGGGACACAACTGGAAGCTGAAGACTCAGATGAGCCAAAGGGATGTTAGGAAGCATTTCTTCAGCCACAGAGTAGTCAGGAAGTGGAATAGTCTAGAAAAGATATAGTGGAGGCAGGAACCATACATAGTTTTAAGACGAGGTATGATAAAGCTCATGGAGCAGGAGAGCAGAGACCCAGTAGCGGCCAGTAAAGAGGCGGGGCCAGGAGCTGAGTCTCGACCCTGCAACCACAATTAGGGTGAGTACACACGTGGCAATGCTTTATTTACGGGAGCAAAGTCAGGGTATTTTTCCAGAATGGTCTGTAATATACCACTGTGGATAAAATTCTTTGACATATCTTGAATATTTCTGAGTGAGTTGTCTCTGAATTCATTAATTTTGTCGCACTCCAGTACATAATGACGCAGGGTGTGACAATAATCCAACTGACAAAGTTTACATTTTGTTTGGTCTACATCTGGTGGTGGTGATTTAACCTGCCAAAGATACTTGTAACCCAGCCGGAGGCGGCGGTGGTGACATCCAAGAGTCTGCTTATTTTGTTGGATGCATCATAGACATGTGGCTCCTCCTGCATGATAGAATGATGATAGATGGACTGACTGGTGTCAATCTCCCTGAGTCTTAAGTCAATAAAATTCAGTTGAAGTTCTTTTCGTATTATTGTTCTCAAACTGCTAACTGACAAGCCAAGATTGTAATCTACCCCCTCTTTGAAAGCATAAAACTTAGCCAATTTATCAGTTCTATCATGCATCTGAAGACCAATGTGAGATGGAATCCACAGCATGTGCACTCTGACTCTACTATCCACAATCCTACCATACCTGTGTCTGGCTTCTGACACAAGCATTCTACAAGTTATACTTGATGAGTTGAGAGCATTTATGGATGACAGAGAATCAGTTACAATTAGAGAGTCAACCTTAGATACATGGACACATTTGAGTGCAAGGAGTATTGCAAACAGTTCTGTCTGAAGGGTAGAGGCCCAGTTTTTGATGCGTGCTCCAATTTCTTTAAGAGAGCCATCACTCTGTATGACAACAGCAGCACTACCAGCTGCACCAGTGGATTGGCGAACAGAACCATCAACGTAAATAATTTGTAGGAGAGTGTGCTGTTTGGCTAAATTATCAATACAGCTTAAGGCATCATGTTTGGCTTCAAGGCGAAGCTTTGGTTGTGATTTAAGAAGTAGTTTGGGGAAATGGAGGGATGGTAGTTTGGAATGGGGTAATATTCCATGGAGCGGAGAAGTGCCGCTGTTGCCTTACTTGCCACAGATCATGTATCTGATTCATGCGGAGGTCGGTTCCAGTTTTCTCGATCCATCTGGAGGGATGTTCACCAGTGCTGAGGAAAGTTTGGAGGGCTTCTGTGCAGGGATTTGAATGGGCTTGCCTGAGCATATTAACCCCAATTAGGATATTTCTTTCAGTAACACGATCTCTGATGCTTGGAATATCAAGTTCTTTCTGCATATTTAAAATTTTGGCAGTACGAGGGCATCCTAAAATGATCCTCATTGCTTCGTTCTGCAGTTTTTCCAGCCCTCCAAGCTTCCAGTCAGACACAAGAGCAAGTAGTGGCACAGCATAATCAACCAATGATCTAATATAAGCAAGATACATCATTTTCACAATTTTAACATTAGCACCATTCCTGGGGTGAAACCCTGCCACAACTCTAAGTGCTCTCAGCCTTTCTTTGTATTGACGACAAAGTCTCGTTACAACAGGTCCAAGTAGTGGGACCTCAAAGCCTAGATACCTGTATCTGTTTACATATTCTAGAAGAGACCCATCATGCAACTGGATCTGGCGAACTGTGCCTCTCTTTCGAGGAGGACGCCTATTGAGTATCTTTGTTTTATCAGTAGAGATTATCAACCCCAGGTCCTGACACGAGGCTAGTACATGGTTAAGGATGTTTTGGGTGTTGGAGAATCGTGGTGTGAATCATTATATCATCAGCAAAACTGATCATATAATGATGGGGCTGCTAGGCATAGCATTAAGTAAGGCATTAATTAGAATATTGAATAGCGTGGGACTGAGCACACCTCCCTGTGGGGTTCCTAATTCAAAGTCTTTAGTTATACTTCTATGCCCGTGGAACAACACAGAAGACTTTCTGTTGGACAGGTAGCCTTTAATCCAGCAGAGAAGCCATCCTCCAACAAATATTCTGGCAAGTTCACTAATGATTACATGTCGGTTGGCAACATCAAAAGCAGATTTAAGGTCAAGGAAGGTAGTGTATGAGCTGTCAGTGTGCTGAGTGAGAAAGGTAGCTATGCATTGGTGCACACTACCTGGAGTCTACCTGGAGAGAATTCCAGGGGTCAACGCCCCCGCGGCCCGGTCTGTGACCAGGCCTCATGTTGGACCAGAGCCTGATCAACCAGGCTGTTACTGCTGGTCGCACGCCGTCCAACGTACGAACCACAGCCTGGCTGGTCAGGTACCGACTTTAGGTGCCTGTCCAGTGCCTGCTTGAAGACAGCCAGGGTTTGTTGGTAATCCCCTGATGTATGCTGGGAGGCAGTTGAACAATCTTGGGCCCTGACACTTATTGTGTTGTCCCTCAACGTGCTAGTGGCACCCCTGCTCTTCATTGGGGGATGTTATCGCCTGCCGAGTCTTTTGCTTTCGTAGGGAGTGATTTTCGTGTGCAAGTTTGGTACTAATCCCTCGAGAATTTTCCATGTGTATATAATAATGTATCTCTCCGCCTGCGTTGTAGAGAGTACAGGTTTAGGAACTTCAAGCGTTCCCAGTAGTTGAGGTGGTTTATCGCACTTATGCGTGCCGTGAAGGTTCTCTGCACATTTTCAAGGTCAATTTCACCCGCCTTGAAAGGTGCGGTTAGTGTGCAGCAATATTCCAGCCTAGATAGAACAAGCGATCTGTAAAGTGTCAACATGGGCTTGGCATCCCTGGTTTTGAAGGTTCTCATTATCCATCCTGTCATTTTTCGAGCAGATGCAATTGCTACTTTGTTATGGTCCTTGAAGGTGAGATCCTCTGACATGATCACTCCCAGGTCTTTGACATTAGTTTTCGCTCTATTGTGTGGTTGGAATTAGTTTTGTACTCCGATGAGATTTTAATTTCTTCACGTTTTCCGTATCTGAGTAATTGAAATTTCTCATCATTGAACTTCATATTGTTTTCTGCAGCCCATTTAAAGATTTGGTTTATGTCTGCTTGGAGTCTTGCAGTGTCTTCATCGGTGGACACTGTCATACAGATTCGGGTGTCATCTGCAAAGGAAGACACAGCACTGTGGCTTATATCCCTGTCAATGTCTGATATGAGGATGAGGAATAGGATGGGAGCAAGTACTGTGCCTTGTGGAACAGAGCTTTTCACAGTAGCTGCCTCAGACTTTACTCTGTTGACTACTACTCTTTGTGTTCTACATGTTAGGAAATTATAGATCCATCTACCAACTTTTCCTGTTATTCCTTTATCACGCATTTTGTGTGCTATTACACCACACTTGTCAAAGGCTTTTGCAAAATCTGTGTATATAACATCTGCATTCTGTTTATCTTCTAGAGCATCCAGGACCTTGTCGGAGTGGTCCAGTAGTTGGGACAGACAGGAGCGGCCTGCTCTAAACGCATGCTGTCCTGGGTTGTGCAATTGATGGGTATCAAGGTGGGTGGCGATCTTGCTATATCTAGTGAGGTTAGCCTTGGGAAATGGTCTGATGATATATCTGATACAATGGTAGACTCACAGCTGGCAGAAGTAATGTTGAAGCCAAGACACAGATCAAGGATGCCTCCATAGATATGTGTGGGTTCAAGGTCACCTACAATTTGCACATTATCATGACTATTTAACAGTGACAACAGTTGGTTACCATTACGATTACCAAACTGTGAGCTTCCAATGCTTTTGTGTCTTGACACATGACACATGACCATAACACTAGACACAGATCACTCCTCTATGTTCCCCGTGTCCATCTAACACTATGTAAAAACTCAATGCATATAAAAGGCACGAAAATTTGGAATTCATTACCTGTCATTGCCAAAGAAACCCTACCTGTACCCCAATTCAAAACGATGCTAAAAAACTACCTTCTCACCCAAAGCTAATTGCTCCATATCAAACATTCCCAGCAAAGTAGAATAATCACTTAACGTAAAAACCTGACTAATCAATTGAATGTAATGTATGAATGAATGAATGAATGAATGTAAAACCTGTTATGAATAATACATACTTAGCTAATTATTTCCACAACACTTACATTATAATGACCACGTAAACTAACTGCAATGCAATTAATTGTTTTAAATTGTTATCTCACTCAATTAGTTGCATTGCTACAATAAATTGCTACAATTAATTGATATGTTCAACTTATATTCAAACTTTATAACTTAGATATGCAACTTTACTTATTTTATAAATTATCAACCATGACTTTTTATTATTTTATATTTTATTATTATTATTGCTTTAATTTGTTTAATCTGATTTAATTAATTTTATAATGAAGACAAAAGTACAAAACTATGTTTAAAAAATGTCATGTCTAAACTATGTTCAAATTTCATAGCTTAAATACACACCTTTACTCATTGTAAACTATCTACAAAAATTCTTACAATTTAGTTTTAAGTTAATTTTAAGTCTGCCCAAAATGCCCTGCATATTAGGGGCTTTTGGCATGTACACCTCATGTAATCTCAATAACCAAATGTAATTCTTTGTATCATGTCCAAATAAACTATTATTATTATTATTATTATTATTGCATTATAATCTCCAATGATAAGAGTAGGCTCAGACTGAGCACAAGTTGGGAGCTCCAAGTAATTGAACTTATCAGCAGGAGCATACAAGTTAAATATGTTGAGAGCAGAGTTCCCAATATAAATCCTAACACCATGGTATTGCAGTCCCTCTGTTTTCTTATAATAATAATAATAATAATAATAATAATAATAATAATAATAATAATACTTTATTGAGACATGGTACAATGATACATGGTAGACAAGATACATAGTTATTAATGAGATGTACATGCCAAAAGCCCCTAATGTGCAAGTTGATGGGGAAGTGATTTTTTAATATATAGAACACAAGAGTTAGTAGATTTGAGGTTATATGCAACAAATGATGGCAATTTAGGGGGCTGGGATTTATCAGGGACTCTGCACTCTTGTAGACACACAATATCAATGGGTTCGGTGGTTACTTTATGATGAAGGTCAGGAAGTCTTTTTCTAAGTGATGCAATATTCCAGCTAAAAATATTAAGTTTATACACGTTTTGATCCATTATAGAAGTCCTGGAATCTGGCTTAGTTTCTCGGCATAATGAAAAAAATGTTCATATAAAGAGCAGACCTCATCAATGTCAGCAGTGTTACCCTGGTCCATGAGTTTTTTAAGTGCACTACCAGTTGTGAGGCCTCGTGGGAGTCTTTGTTTACACAGAGCACGACGCTGTTCATGTGTGAATGTATGATAGTTGGCACTACCACTCACATTCCCTCCTACACTAGCATTACACGCATCACTATAACTGTCATCACCAACACCACTACCAACATTGTGTTCATTACATTTATCAGCAGTGCTATATTCAACATTAATGTCAATGTGGTTAACCTCATCACACTCGGCACCACAACTCATATGACCCTCATCACTATTACTAACATTATGTAAACCACTGCCCTCATCACACTCGGCACCACAACTCATATGACCCTCATCACTATTACTAACATTATGGAAACAACTGCCCTCATCACACTTGGCACCACCACTTACATTACACTCATAACTATTACTAACATCATAGACAACACTGCCCTCAGCATGATGCTCACTATAGTTATCAACACAGCTGTTGGGTTCGTCATTACCGTAATTAAGGACACCATCAACACCTTGTTCATCAGCCTTACACTCGCTTTCAGAATTTGTGACAATCTTGCTATTGGTACGCTCTACACATCTTTCCTTGTGCTGCTCAAGTTGTTGCTTCAGGAGAAATTGCTGTCTCTCCAGTAGTCCTATGTGGGACTTCAGGTTGTATACCACACGAGCAAGACTAGGAACATCTGGAGACGTGAAGCCCCGGTCAGCTGAGCTCGGTGGCTGACTGTCAGCTGACTCAGCAACAGTCATCCCTCGGTTTTCGGTTTTAATCCGTTCCAGATGGATCGGCTAAAACCAAAATCGGTGAAAACCAAAACTATTTTCCCCATAAGAAATAATGGAAATTCAATTAATCCGTTTCAGAAACCCAGAAGTTTGGAAAAAAAAAATTGGGGGCCTTAAAGATAGATTTACATGCACAAATGAATGAACTGAATGTGGCACTTACCTTTATTGAAGACTGATGTTGCTGGATGGGAGAGAGGGAAGATGGGAGAGGAAGAGACCCTAATTTTGGAAGGGAATCCCCTCCATAAGGACTCTAGGTACCAAGTCCTTATCCGGGGTCACTTCCCTGCATGCCTGCTACACTCCCTCCCTGCCTGCTACACTCCCTCCCTGCCTGCTACACTCCCTCCCTGCCTGCTACACTCCCTCCCTGCCTGCTACACTCCCTGCATACATGCTACACTCCCTACATACATGCTACACTCCCTGCATACCTGCTACACTCCCTGCATACCTGTTACACTCCCTGCATACATGCTACACTCCCTGCATACATGCTACACTCCCTGCATACATGTTACACTCCTGCATACCTGCTACACTCCCTGCATACCTGTTACACTCCCTGCATACATGCTACACTCCCTGCATACCTGTTACACTCCCTGCATACATGCTACACTCCCTGCATACCTGTTACACTTCCTGCATACATGCTACACTCCCTGCATACCTGTTACACTCCCTGCATACATGCTACACTCCCTGCATACCTGTTACACTCCCTGCATACATGCTACACTCCTGCATACCTGTTACACTCCCTGCATACATGCTACACTCCCTGCATACATGCTACACTCCCTGCATACCTGCTACACTCCTGCATGCATGCTACACTCCCTGCATGCCTGCTACACTCCCTGCATTCATGCTACACTCCCTGCATGCCTGCTACACTCCCTGCATGCCTGCTACACTCCCTGCATGCATGCTACACTCCCTGCATGCATGCTACACTCCCTGCATGCCTGCTACACTCTTAAACTCCATCGTGTTTCTCACTTTCACTATCATATTTTTCTATTATTTCTTCATTTCTACAGTGTTCCTCACTTTCTTTACCAAAGAAGTGGCACTAGGAGCTTTCTTTGGGCCCATGGTAGCTTATTTAGTAGTCACACAGAATAATCAAGGCCCAAAAACAATGAATTGTTAATAAATGTTTTGTATAAACTCCTGGGGTGATGTTCACTCAAGCGTAAACAATGCTAGACTGCGTGACAATGTGCGTGGGTGGCGGGCCTACGGCCTTTGTATGTGCGCGGCACTGGTGGACAGGTCCCATACGGTCGGCGAAGACTAAAACAATCGGCGAAAACTAAGACAAATTTTCCCTGAAAAAAGTCGGCGAAAACTGGGACAAGCGAAAACCAAGGGATGACTGTAGACTGGTATTGACAGCAGACGTGATGGAGCTCTGTTGATGTGCTTCCCAGGTGAAGTGCTCAACCCCATTGTCTGAGGGCAGGCATAAGCCAGTATTCAGACTCCAGGTATCTGGTGGGCCTGGGAGGTCATAATGGGAGGTACAAGGTGAGGTGTGGTTGGCTGCGATGTGGGCAGCCCTCACACTGCAGTCAGCATGAGCTGCTGTGACTCCTGAAGTCTTACAATTGATACATCGTTTAGCAACAGTCTGGTGCTGTTTGATCAAATCATAACACCGTTCAGAAGAATGATCATTGGCACACACTGCGCACCAGTGTGACTTAGCTGGGCATTTCCTGGCAATGTGGCCCCAACGTTGACACTTATAACATCGACGTTGAGGAGGTCTGTACAATGCAATGTTATAGCGCCTGTTGAGGGCAGCACGGGAGTGAATATAGCTTGGCAAAGTCCCCTGGCTAGTCCACTCAGCTAATATCAGATCGTTGGGAAGTCGACGAGGGCTTGCAACTTGCTCTGACACCAGATATTTAGGATTCAAGTGCTTGTTGACGTTGTATATGACAATGAGCACTTTAGGTGCCCTAGGTGGGGCAGCTCGGAGTTTGATGTTGGCATATTCTTTAGCGAGAAGTTTGTCAATAAATGTTGAATCATTAGGCACAAATACGTAGTTATCCTCATCATGGAGAAACTTGATCATTTTCTCTGGGTTGTCTACACACTAGCTTCGTAAAACCAATTACACTTTCTCTCTTGATCAGTGTTTTTAGGGAAATCTAATCTGACAGCTTTGGGAGGGTGTGCGCCCCCTGTATTGCTTGCAGCAAGCTTTCTCTGGAAGTCTCGTTCCTTTTTCCGAGAGTGTTTCAAGGCGGGTGAAATTGCTGACCTTGAAAATGTGCAGAGAACCTTCACGGTACGCATAACTGCGATAAACCACCTCATTTACTGGGAACGCTTGAAGTTCCTAAACCTGTACTCTCTAGAACGCAGGCGGGAGAGATACATTATTATATACACATGGAAAATTCTCGAGGGATTAGTACCAAACTTGCACATGAAAATCACTCCCTACGAAAGCAAAAGACTCGGCAGGCGCTGTAACATCCCCCCAATGAAGAGCAGGGGTGCCACTAGCACGTTGAGGGACAACACAATAAGTGTCAGGGGCCCAAGATTGTTCAACTGCCTCCCAGCATACATCAGGGGGATTACCAACAAACCCCTGGCTGTCTTCAAGCAGGCACTGGACAGGCACCTAAAGTCGGTATCTGACCAGCCAGGCTGTGGTTCGTACGTTGGACTGCGTGCGGCCAGCAGTAACAGCCTGGTTGATCAGGCTCTGATCCAACATGAGGCCTGGTCACAGACTGGGCCGCAGGTGCGTTGACCCCTGGAATTCTCTCCAGGTAAACTCCAGGTAAACTACAACGTACCGCTAGCTCTATATTACATAACAAGTAATCACTGACTAAACCCCTTATACTAATTTACTGTTTTTTTTGTGTTTTTTTGGTTTACTATTGACAAAATAAAAGTTACAAAACCTCCATTACCCTACAGTATCATACCAAACATCTCACCGACACTTTACAATATATTTGTCTATTTTTGTTCCATCATTTAAATAACAGTAATACATGATACATATCAATACACAGTATAAACAAGAACAATAGGATCCAATGCCTATAGATCGAAGCAGTACGATGACATGTAACTGTTTTTAATTTTTCCTTAATAAGTTATTTATAACATTATGTACAACACGGATCATGACAATTGCATATATGGAACAAAACCAGGAGTTCTACACCCTACCAAACACACATCAAAACAAACTCCTGTTTCATCGCAAATAACGGTAAGCATCACACAACAAAAAACACAGCTTTGCACAAAAAATAAGAAGTGACACAGACACCTCCAACCAGACAAAACTCACAAAAACTCACAATTACACAATAAACCCCCCAAACCTTACTTGATATATACCCAACTGGAATACCCAGAACATATGTAACCACGTAAAGGACTCAAGTGCACAGTACACAATAGGACATAAGTACATCATGTAACAACCGACAATGTTCAAAAAGTCAAAGCCTCTTTTTGAAACCTTCACAAAAACCCCACTCCTGAGAGAGTAGCACACAAGTATACTCCCAAAAGAAGCAACCGAAAACAGAGCCCATCCCACTAACCTATAACTATCATTCCACCTGCCTATAAAACCCCAACACCACCCCTCCCTCTATCCCCCATCCCTACGCAACCCCAGTAACTCCCCCACTGTCAAACTCCTATACACTACCGGAAAACTTGTGTCCCAAAACCTACCATAAATCTCCCTATTTCTACATTTCGTCCTAAAAAAACCCGCCGCTAAAGCTCTGATCAGCACCTCCCCCGACGTACCCCTCATGCTCCATGCCAAAAAGATATAATCCAAAAGAATATAAACCATCGCCCTATGCACACCTTCCGGGAAATCTCTCAAGTCCATACTTAAAGCCCGCAACATTGAAACAATATCAAAACCAATACCTTCCCCAACCATTCCCTCACACACTCCATCCCCTTGCAAAAATACACCACATGAAATGCTGTTTCCCACTCCCCACACCTACCACACGCCCCATCCCCCGACAAACCCATCACAAAAAGCTGACCTCTCGAAGCTAAAATCCCATGCAAGAACCTGAACCCTATTTCTCTAACCCGTGGCCTAACCTTTACTTTCCGTAACCAAACCCAGATACTCTTCCAGTCATACATAGGATAACTGGCCTCTCCTTGCACTTCTACCTCTCTTGCCCCCACCCTATCCAACCTACTCACTCGAACCCTCGCCGGATCCTGAACCACTAAAAGGAACCGAAGGACTGCCTCGCATTCCACCAACTCCTTACCACCCCACCACTTCCTCGCCTCCCTCATAACCCTCCTATTCGCCTACCCCCCTCCCATCCATGAACTGAAATTCCTGTTTCAAAAAACACTGCGGAGCCTCCTCCTCAACGGAACCAACCCCCCCCTCCCCCCAATTTAACCCTAGTTTCCACTAGATGGTGTCTGGTAACACTGGTGCCGTGTGAAATAACAAAACAGAACGTTTATTTGTCAGAGGAAGGAGAGTCTCCCAGAAAATAAAGTGAAGATAGATCTATATAGTGAATATATCAGTGGTGCCGTAGTATACAGATAAGTTAATAGTTGCTAAAGTGGAAACAAAGGCGGAAGTGTTAGGCCTAACGAATTTCGTGTTTGAAATCAGTTGCCAGTGGCCGCCGGGTCCTTACCACGCAAGTCGTGTATTGATAATTTTAAACTGTTAGTATACCTGACCAACTCTGGTGATTACATTGATATAAAAATCTATGAAATACGAAAAGGTGCACAATCCTGAGGAAATACGTAATTTGTCCAGCTGAAAAATACGATAAACAAGTGTCGAGTTGTGAGTTGTCAGTGAACGATTTCACCAACATAAGTCCGTATATATTCCATTATAGAAAAAACAGCAGTGTTGTGGTGTAGAAAAAAAAAAAACTAAACCCAGTAGAGTGAACCGTAAGTGCACGGAAACCCAGGTGTTAAAGCAGGGTGAGGTTTACCAGGGTGCCAGAAGTAAACAGGGTGCCAGAGGTAAACCAGGATGCCAGAGGTACGGCCGCCGCACAGTAAGAGCTGCCAGAAGGACCGGTTTTTATCTCCAACACGCAGGCTATACTTTTGTACCATACCGATCATTATTACTCTGTTTAATCATCTTCCAGTGGTCTGTCTCGCGTAACACAAACAATCCTTGGTATCCTTGTCCGGATTCAATAAGCGGACAGAGTTTTAGGGGACCTTATCAATTTCCCAAACAATAACAAAACTTAAAGAGATAAGATTGTCCAACCACTTACACATGCAAATAAAATAGATACGATACAAATAGACGAATCACCACTTCAGGGAACCTATTAGTAGAATATTCAGTAAAGCAACCAACAAAAATCAATCATGAAACCATGTGTAGTATGCAAACTAACAACCAAACGTTCCTCTGCATGGATTACATGCAACTTTTGTGGTAAATGCTACCACGCCCCTTGTGTAGACATTCAAGACTCTACTACACGAGATATTAAACAAGGGAAGTGGTTTTGGGTATGTCCAAATGAGACCGAACTGTGGAGTAAAATCGCATCGATATTAAAAGATGACAACACCAAATCGGACTTCATAAAAAACATGACAGCTTTCTATAACAGTTGGGAAAGTAAAAAAATCAGGGCCAGATGGTGCTACCGCCCCTGGTACAGATGTTGAAATGATATCCAGTATATTTAAGAATGGAGAAATAAATGATGGTGACCTGAAGAGGGACAGTAGCTCTAATGAAATAAATGATGGGGAAACAGGTGTAGACAAGGACACACACAAAACAGTGGTACAAACTAGC
>WNWK01050138.1:0-12956 GCA_009830355.1 Cherax destructor | reverse complement strand
AAAGGAAAAAAGGGGTAAAATTGAACAAAAATCTTTTTGAAAATATTGGGAGTCATAAAGTAAGTGGTTTAAATCTTCATTATATCGGACATCATAGTCACCGCATAATTAAAAAATTCTTTTTTGTAAAGCCTATGACGATAAGCGAAATTATCAGCGATAACGACTGGACCACTTCATTAGCCTTAACATGTTTAAACCCTTCACTCTAAATTTGGTTGGGGGTTTTTAAAGGGAGCCTATCGACTGCACGAGGTTATAAAGGCTACATATCAGCTATTCAAAGTCATGTGTTAACGTATCAGACGTTATTGGACTTGTCAGCCAAAAGGAAATAGGAAACGCCGCTTGACATTCCAAGCCTCTTGACCCCGAAATCGTAATGACACGATTAAACAAACCATCCACGGGTTAAAAAACCCAAAACTCCAGACCGCCAAAAAATATCAATAAGATTCACCCAACGGGTATATTTCTCACAGTGTGCCTATGCAAACCCTTTCCCCATGGTGTAGAAATACCTGTTGGATGAATTTTTTAAAAACAAGCGGGCCCCAGTGGTTTGGTCGGGTTTGAGACTCGGCCCCGGGGTTCAACCCAGGGTAGGGTTTTCCCAACCTTTGTGGTTTCAACTGGTTGTGCGGGATGTAGAAAACGGAAGATGATGCCCCGCATCATATATATATATATATATATATATATATATATATATATATATATATATATATATATATATATATATATATATATATAAAAAAAGGGGTCCACCTCTGGTACAAATTTTTTGACCATAGCCTGGAGAAGTGGAAAAAAGGTTCAAGGAAGAATATTTGGTTTTCTTCCTGAAGCCATTTAATATTCCATTTCTTTACCACCCCTTTTATATATATATATATATATATATACATACATACATAATACAAGTTTTTATTAATAGACAGACACATTGACAAAAACCCCAAAAGACCATGATTACATTGGAAAAATTATAAAGATTATGAATTTTTCCCAGCTCCCCCGGTGGACCGGCCCTTTGCGCATCTTTCTCTGGATCCCCGCGAGTCGCGGGAATATGAAAGTGGTGCCCTGGGTCCCTGGTGGTATCGATGAGTCTGGAACCCAGTTCTTTAAGGAAACGTGTTGCTTTTTTTCCCCATGACCCCGGCCCTGATCCCACGGGGACAAATTGATACTGTTGGCTTATGCCCCTGTATTTGCCGATTTTGTACCCCCCCCGTGCCATTTGAATATTCCACTTCCCCACCCCATCTTTTCATTGTGTAAAAAATTTATTTCAAGACAAAATACATTGACAATAATAAATGGGGGAGTAAAATAACATAGATAACAACTCAGACCCACATGCCCAAAAAATTTCGTCCAGCTCCCAAGGTTGGACGCGTGCCCCAGAATGCTGCAGGCTTTTCCCCCTCTGGATCCCAAACAGTCTCTGAAAGAGAAGCGGGCCCCAGTGGCCCTTTGGGTTTTTATGATGATTTTTTCACCCAGCTTTTTAAAAATTTTAGAGCCCTTTTATGCCCCATGGGTCTCCCCCCTATTGGGATAAAGGGTTTAAGAAGGGGAAGGCCTTCATTTTTAAAAAATCTTTTTGGGCCCTTCCTGTGGCTGGCACCCTCCCCCTTCCTTCGGCTACGGAGTATGGCAAGTAAGTGTCTGCCTTTGGGCGCAAAAGGTGTAGTCCCAACCAATCTGCTTAACATATATTTTTTTTTTTTTTCAATAAGTTCCCCCGCCCCCACCGAGGCAGAGTGACCCAAAAAAAAAGAAAATCCCCAAAAAAAAAATACTTTCATCTTTCAATGTGGCCCCCGGACAACACTGGCCTTGTACATAACAAAAAGGGAACCCACACCCCCCCGGTGTTGGGGGCTGAAGGAGGGATTTTCCAGGGTGGGTCTTATTTTTGTTCTTCATTCTGTCAAGTAGTCGAAAAGGGGGACGGAGGCAAGCAAGCAAGCAAGCAAGCAAGCAAGCAAGCAAGAAAGCATACTCTCTCTCACTCTCTCTCCTCTCTCTCACTCCCTCCCCCCCTCCTGGAGATCTGGTTGTGATTTGATCAAGTCCACTGTGGGGGGAAAAACTTTTTCTATAAATGATCGCATTATCTTGTATCTGTCTTTTTACATATATGGGAAAAAGCAGAAAATCAAATTTAGGCTCTGAAAACCCCCATGCTATGTATTCCAGCTGGCGGGTGATGTGCCAGCTAACACCATCCCGGCCGTAAACATAAAAGCTTTCCCCTTTCCCAGTAGAATTAGAACGACGTAATAGGGCAAAATTTGACACTGTTACACTTAGTAGGTTATTGTTATCCCTAGCCTGCATCTTGTACCAGAGATTAGATCACTAAACTGTGAAGCATGATTAAATTTCCCAAACCCAATTTTAAAAGGTAATTCCCCCCACGGAATTATTGACGAGAGCGAACAATTATGAGGTTTACTGACTCCAAAAAATTTTACTCCACGAGATAAAAAGCGACCAATCAGGGGTGGAAGACATTTGTGTTGTGTTGGGTTTTTGTTACTCGATTTAAATTTTCCTGCTTGTTTTATCTTTTTATATCTACCTTTAGTTTATCCCCGTGACCGGTCAGTCACGCTGTTGGTGCTCGCAGGGCGCACTCCAGCCCAGGGGGACCACAGCCAGCCTGATCACTAAAATTTTCAGCAATTTACAAATTTTCCCTTAAAGACCGGGCTTTTGCCCTGAATTCCCCCTATATGCGTAAAAGAGTGTTCTGGAAATTTTATTTTTACCAGCTTCCCCCTTTCCCATCCCATTCCTAGAGATGGGGTGTCGGGAAAGGGGCATTGTGACCCCGACACCTCCGCCAAGGAGAAGCGGGGGTTTCCTATCAGACCTTTTTCCCCCTTGGGGGTGGCCGGAAACTAACATTACGTTCCTTTGGGCATACCAAATCATCAGTGACGATATAGCTAAGGGACCTTGACCTATCGGGGCTAGGACCTAGAATTTATGAATGGGCACAACTGACATTCCCACTTGTCCCGAGCACTTGATCAAGTGTTCATTTTTTTCTGTCTCTTTCAACCATGCCCCAGTGCTGAGACCACTTGATCAATGTTCATTTTTTCTTACTTCCCAAAATGCCCCAGTGCTGAGACGAAGAATATGTTTAAAAACAGATTTGTCCTTTGTCCCAAATTATATGTGTTCATGATGTCCCGAGGGGCGTCCCGGGCCGAAAGGGAAAAAGTAAATTTGTGGATCAACCAGCTAGTTAAGGTCAGGGAACGTCTGGTACTAAAGGGGCCCTGTATGTGATTTGTGGATCTTTGGAATTAACGCTGGGCCCCAGTCCCAGGGTAGTGAAGGAGACCGGGACCACCCTTTCACTGCCCCCGGCCTCTCTAGAACCTCTACTGACTAGTCTTCCCAAAAACCCCATACCATGAGACTGCAATCCATAATCTCTTTTTAAAGGGGGGTAGGGGCCAGCATAAGGGAGATTTTTGTATTGGTTTTTGATTATGGGGAATTTAGTATCAGAGCTTTGTCATGGTGTCAGGCGCCCCGGGGCAACGAGACATCAGTTTGATAAGGGGCAGGCACAGATATAGTATGGCCTGTGCACCTGGTCGTAATGGGATTAAGTGGAGCAAACAAAACTCAACAATGGTATATGACTTGTATTTTCCTTCACCAAGTATTAACAAGCCTGTATTTACAAGTATGTACAATATACAATGGTGGAATAATTATGTACAACACGTAAAACAAAAGGGCAAAAGCCAGAGAATGCACCGTGCTCGACCAGCAGCCCAGACAAGTCTGTTATTTCGCTTGTTATAAGTGATCCACGTTGCTTCAGCTTCGGCGGACTTGTCTCTCATTGGCCAATAAACCGAGGTACTGATTTAATGACAGGTACCGTATGGATCGTTAAATCTTTAGCACCCGATTCGCTGGTCGGGAGGCAGCCTATATAAGAACATAAGAAGGAACACTGCCTCGCACTGGCCTACTGGCCCATGCGAGGCAGGTCAATTCTCCCACCGGCTTAAGCCAGTGCCTTAACCTAGTCAGGTCAGTCACATTCACTTAAGGAAGGAGCACGGCATCTGACCTAGTAGCACAAACTAGTCAGGTCTAACTCACACCCACCCACACCCACATATGTGTTTATCCAACCTATTTTCAAAATGTAACATACTGGAATGAAATGTAACATACTTGTCGCCTGAGACGTTAAGTAACCGAGTATGCTTAGCAGTAATACAGCTATGTTGAAGGGGTGAGCTCACAATATCTAGATCTGAGACGGCTGGGGTTCAAGGTGAGTTTGACTGACGAGTAATTAATTAGTGTCAGTCAAGGAGAACCCTATTTATCGGCAACAAAGGGCATCGAAAAACATTCGGCCCTATTTGCTTTCTTTAAATAATTTATTAATTAGTCTTTACTGTACTTATAAAGCCTCTAAATCTCATTATATAAATTATTGCACTGTTATAAGAGATTATTTTATTGTCTATATTGTGAAGTAATCATTTTTTTTTTGTGTAGGTGAAAAGTTTGGTGTTTGTCCCCGGGAAGTATATTTTAAAACGTTTTTTAGGTTTTCCCCAAAATTGGGCAGGTAAATTTTGGTCTACCCATGCGCCAAAAAAAAAGAATGTCTAACTGAAAATGGGGTTGTTAGTGCAACAAACCCTGTTTTAGAGAAATAAATTTCCTAAATAGTACTGTCGATGACTTTTCCACCCGTGTTTCAGAATTCTCTTCACCCAGACAGGAGCCCCCAGGTCTCTCACATTTCTGGTGCACCCCGTTGTGGTTTGCCCGCTTTTTTCATTTTTGCATCAATTTATTTTTGTTTTCCATAGGGGCGGAGGGGGTTTTGTCTTGGTTGTGCTGTGTAATTTGTCTGTTTGAGATGAATGGACACTCACCGGTGGGGGGGGGAGGAGGCAAGGATGAGTCTGGAGGCCGGGGGATGAGTCTAGAGGGAGCCTGGGGATGATTAATGAGTTTAAACCTAAGTCTGAAAACTCACACACCGTCACGTAGGTGAGTACACAAACATATATACAAACCTTTTACTCAAGCACATTCATGCAAATACACTTGTACATACACACCCCACAAAAGCACTAGTATACACCACACAAACACACATTTACTAAAAAATATATTCACACAAATACAAATTTACTAAAAAACACATTTTACACAAACATTCACAAAAACGCTCATTCACCCCTAACACATTCACAAACAAACATTCACACCAAAAACCCCAAAAAAATCACCCATCACTAACTTTTACACAGTCTTCCCAACCCTAAATAGTTTCCCACCCGCCTCTTGCAATTACCAGGGGGCGGTAGGGGCCCAAACACGCGGGCCCGGGCAGTGTCCTCTCAGTGACCATCATAACTACAGATCTCATTGGTCCCCCACTTTAAAGGGAATTCGTTATTCTTATGAAGTATTGCTATATATGAAAAACAATAGTTTGACTGTCCATGTTTCCCCCATTCTCATTATTTGTTGTAATGTGGGTCATAGGGGCTTTAGAGGAGTTTTAAAAGAGATTGGACAGATATATAAAGGGGATAAGGGCTGGGTTTATTAGTACCAGAGGGTCCCAAAGCTAAGTGAAATTGACTCTTCGCCCCACGGTGCTCTTCAACCCCAGGCTGACGGACCCTTACCCCATCTGTAATTATGTTTTTAATGTCTTCTTTAAAATTTTTTTACACAGGATATGACAAGGTTAGGGAAGGGTTTTTTAACTTTTTTACTAGCTAAAAACCCGTTACCTACATCAGCTCTTTTAAAAAACATTTTTATTGTTATGAAACATACAAGTGGGGAACAGTGTGAATTTGGGAAAGAATCTGGGGGCCACCAATTTCATTTGATCAACTGACTTTTTTTGGAAAACAAAGGGAAACGTTTTCCCAGACTCGAATCATCCGGGGAAAATGAATAATCTTAGATGAAGTGATGTTCTGGAGAAGGGACAACCAAAAGTGAAGTTGCTGCGGGTCCCCGTCTTGTGGTATAAACTTTTTGGGGGCTGTCCTCGAAGTGGAGCCAAGTGTGGTTTTTGACAATGTTGGCCTTGTACATGTGGGCGTCCACATCCCTCCTTTTTAAAAGGCTCTGCTAAAATTACAGATCTATCCGGAGGGTTTTCGAGAAGGGGAAAACGTTTTGCCTGCCCCTCTATTCGGGTCAAGCAGCCCAAAGGAATGAGATGGGGGAAAAACAACCCAAAAAGGGGGGCCTCCAAAGGGGGGTTTTCTTTTAAAAATATTAAACAAAAATTAAGTAAAATGTTAAGTTTCCCTTCCCCTTTTTTGAAGTTTTACAAACGTTTTTTCAATTTTTTGGGAAAAGCTGATTGATTTTAAAATTGGTAAGGCCAATCTTTCCCAACACTATTTCCGGCTTTACCTTTAATTCCCCAGAAACCCATTTTTTTTTTTAAAAATTTTTCCAAGGTTTCCCCAATTGATATGCTTTGGGGGATTGATGTCAAACACTTTCCTTCTAATTGTTAAATCCCCCCAATATAGGGGTTCCGGGGTTTGGATAAAAGGTCTTAAGAACTTTCCCTGAAGGCCCAAGGATTTTCCCAATAGGTTATTTCTATTGCCGTTGGCAAAAGTTTTAAATTTGGGTAATACCCAGTGAAAACCTACAGCTTTGGCCAAAAACCCTGGTGCCACACTGGGTCAAAGCACCAGCAATGTTTAGTGCTAAACAAAAAGCTGATTTTGGATTCACCCCTGACTGGTCTCACTTAGTGGAGGGTTTTTAACAACAGATCAGCAGCGGGAAAACCCTTTTCCCTGAAACGATCCCCAAGGATCCCAATGTGGGATTTTCGTATAATTTATTGTAAAGATTTTGTCTCAAGGATCTTGCCAGTGATTGACAGGAGTGACCTGGTCTGAAATTGCTCTTCTTTTTTGTGAACAGGGATTACATTTTGCCCTTTGCACAGAAAGGCCCTTTTTCACGGGTTTTTGGGCAGGGGAAATATGCGATTGGGGAGTGCTGCTGGGTCTGAAAATCTACTCATCATTCGGGGTTCCCAGTTTTTAAAAACCCACAGCCTTTTCTTGGTCAAGGTTTTAAAAAAGATGATGCAACTTTTGCTGTCTTATTGTCACCATGACAGCTTTGACACAGTTCATGCAGCTAGCCAAGGAGGGTCCCTTGTTGGATCAGGAACTTGCTTTTTTGGCAGCTGTTGAAAAAGGGTCAGTTTTCTCTTGACTACTAATAGGGGGTCCACCCTTTTTAAATTTAAAAAGGTAAAAAAATGTTCATCAGGCAGATCCCCTTGTCTGTCCTTGACCAAGATCCACCGGGTTTTTGAAGCCCACTCTACTTAAATTAGCTTTTTTTTTGTGTCTGCCTCCCATTTGGGGATAGTAAACTTTTTAAATTTTCCCCCTTTGGGAAACCCAGGGGGCCCAAAGGGGTTCCGGGTTGTGGTAGTGGGATGTCTCTTTATCCCTTTCAAAGCCTTGCCTTAGCAGTAGCATCCTCTTTTACAACAAAACCCCAAAAGGCCCGATCTGTAGGCTTCATTACATACTCCCGGTGAGGATGTGTACTAGTTGTAATTAAGGATGTGCCCAGTGAAGTCATTCACGGTTGTCCTCAACGGAGAAGATCAATCGGAGGGGGAAAAACCCAGAGCAAAGTGCTTTCCCTTTTTCCCCAACCCCAGGTTATACGTGTGGTTTCCCCTCACCTCGTTCTGTTGGATTTCATGTCAAAAACAGCCTTGTGGCCGACGATCCAACATAGCCGAGGGTTGACAAGTGACTATACCTTCTGCCAGATCACTCACACGGGGCCGGGGGGAAACCCAGAGATGTAAAGTAGGGAAATCAACAAATGTCTCATGTCAAACATGCAAGAAAGTTTAAAAATCCCTCTGTATAAGATGTTGGTTGAGTCACTAAAATTATAATATTTAAATTTGTGTTGAAGATGGGAGCCCCTTTTCCTTGGAAGTTGAGGGGGTCTGCATGTTGCCACTGGGTCTGTACTTTGCACATACTGGGACAAGGAAAAAAGGTTTATGCAAAAGGAAGAACATCTTTTCCCAAGACAGTGGGGATGGCAACATCAAGGGCTAGTCATGTACATTTTTAAGAAGCACACAGCAACACCCCCTTTAGCCCTTCCCTGTCTCTTCTCATCCATGAGGTGTACCCAAACTTTTTTTTTGAAAATTTTTCCCGGAGTCCTGACGTCCAAAAATGTTCCTAAAAACCCTATCTTTGTGGGGGACGTCGAGTGAAAATCCCCCCAAAGACCTGTATTGAAAAAAAGCCACTGGGTGGCAAAACATCTGAAAAGATACCGAGATGTTTGTGTCAAAATTTTCATCGTTGAAGCAAATTTTTGGAATCTTTGGGAAAAAAAGGCTGGACAAGTAGTGGATGGGAATTTTGGTTTTAAAGGGGTGCCTCCCTAGTTTGGGCCAGTAGGCATACTGCAGTGTTCTTCCATTCTTATGTTCTAATGAAGGAGGAGAGATATGATGATCCAAAGGGTTAAAAACCCGGCTTTCCCCTTTCCCTTGGGTCCCAGCCTGAATCCCCCCGACCCCCCAGACCGATACCCCTTACAAATTTAGCGCTTCTCCATGAACTCCACAGCACGTAACAGCATTTTGGGGAAAGAACTAACAAACAAGTTTGAAGATTTGGATGACGTCCAGTATGGAGGTCACTCATCCCGGGCATCACGGGAAACTCTCCATACCGCACCAGTGCATGCACTCCCCACATACCAAAAAAAACCCGCCTACACATACCAAATCCAAAAAATCCAGCCCAAACATACACCCAAACACCCCATTTCCCCATATACACACCCAAACACCCAACATTTTCCCGAAAACGTTCACGTATGCGAGGGAAATTTTTAAAAAGTTCACTCTTTCCAAAGGAGACAGGGTGCGGGCAAGTTCGTAACCCGCAAGTACAGGTTCCCCCCCCAGTTTCCGACAAGGGAAAAGAGCCCAAAGAGAGAAGGGAAAAGGGTTTAGCCCGAGGTCCGGGGTCCGGCCGGAGTCTCTGTGGGAAAAAAGCAGCCCGGTAGTTTTCAAGTTCTGAAGCCAATCAAAAAATCTTAACAATAAGCACAATGAAAGTTGTAAATTGTTACATCCTACGTACATATATAAGCTAATATAATGAGACATATAATAATATAAAAACCAAAATTTCCCTTTTTTCTATCAATGAAAAATTAGCAATATAAATATATATATATATATATATGTAGGTAATGGTTGGTAGACAGCAACCACCCCGGGGGGTACTACCTCCTGCCAGGTGACTGTGAAACAGAAACCTGAAACTGTTTTACATGATGGTAGGATTTCTGGTGTCTTTTTTTGTTTATAAACATGCAAGATTTCCGTTTTCTCTTTTTCCCACTTAGGGCACACTACGCAAACATGTACACGTTTTTGTATAAAACTTTATCTGAGTTTTTTTTTGATTTTTTCTTAATAGTTCTTTTTCTTTTGCTTTTCCCCTTTTATATCCCTGGGGGAAATGGAATAAAATATTTTTGAAGCCAGCCCGGGAAAAATCAACTAAAATCCGGGAACAATGGGGGTAGTAAAACCCCTTCCCTATAGCTTCTAAAAAAAAGAAAAAAAAAAACCGGGCAAAGTGGGATGTTTGAATCTGCGTGGATGTTGTGTGAATGATAAAAAAAGAAAGATTGTAGATGTTATGAATGAAAAAAAAGGGGTGTCCTGGCTTTTAAATGAGACAAAGCTGAAGGGGGGAGGGGAGTTTCAGTGGGGAAAAAAAAGGGGTTAGATCAGGGGTTTTTGAGTTAGAGCTAAGAAGGGGGGGCAATAATGTTGAATAATCAAATTTTGGCAGGTAAAAAAGGGAAAATAAATGTAAATTCCCAAAGGAAAGTGGGGTAAAAAAAAGGTTGGATGAAAAGGGGGTTTTAGTGGGGTTTATGCACCTGGAGAAGAGGAAAAAGGGAGAGGGGAGAAAAGGAAATGTTGGTGAGTGGGGGTGGGGAGTTTTGAACCAAGGAGGAAATAATTGTGGTTGGGGATCTTAATGCTAAAGTGGGGAAAAATGTTTGGAGGAGTAGTAGGAAAATTTGGGGGGAAGGGGGAAATGTAAATGGGGAACCATTAATTGGGGCTATGTGTAGAAAAGGGGTTTTTAATAATACATATTTTTTGAAAAAAAGGATAAATAAAAATACAAGATATGATTTGTCAGTTAAAAACAATAGGGGGGTTATGATGGGGGGCTGGGGGTATTGGGTAGATGGCAGGAAAAATTTTGAGGAACTTTTTAAAAGTCGATGAAAAAGGGGCGCGGTAATTTCCCTGTACTGGCCGGAGGTACAACATCGTTTAGGAGTGAAAAAAAAATGGATTTAGGTGGGGGAGGGGCGGGCATTACGTAAAAAAGAAAGGGGCAAACAGGTGGGAAACGGAATCATGACAGAAATGTTGGAGGGGAAAATTTGTGCTGGGGTTGGTATTTTTGTTTAAAAATGTATGAAAAGGGGGAAAGGGACCTTTTAAACATGAATAAATTTTCCCCTTTTATAAAGGAAGGGGATAAAAAAAATTAAAAAAAATTTTAGGGGAATAAGTTTACTGAGTATACCAGGTAAAGTGTTTTGGCAGGGTTATTATTGGAAAAAAATTAGAGGAAGGGCAGAGAGTAGGATTGCAGATGAACAAAAGGGGGCTTTAGAGTGGGTAAAGGGGGTGTGTAGATCAAGTGTTTACAGTGAAAACATATTTAACAGTATTTAGAAATGGAGAAGTTTTTTTTGCATTTATGGATTTAGAAAAAGGGATATGATAGAGTGGATAGGGGGCAATGTGGCAAATGTTTTCAAGTGTATGGAATAGGTAGTAAGTTACTGAAGGGTGTAAAGAGTTTTTTTGAGGATTTGTGAGTCTCAGGTTAGGGGGGTAAAAGGGGAGGGGGATTATTTTCCCGGGAAAAGTAGGTCTTAGAAGGGATGTGTAATGTCCCCGGTTGTTTAATATATTTTTTAGTGGGGGGGTTGAAAAATGCTAGGGTTTTGGGGAGGGGTGGGATTAAATTTTGGAGAATTAAATGCAAAAAAAGGGGGTTACAATTACTTTTTTCTGATGATACTGTGCTTATGGGGGAATTTAAAAAAAAGGTTGGGAAAGGTTAGTGGAAAGTTTGGGGGGAGGTTAAAAGGGAGAAAGTTAAAAATGAACATAGATAAGAGTAAGGGATAAAGGGATCAAACGATTTAAATTTAAAAAAATTTGGGTATCACATTGGGGGGGGATTTGGAAGAAGAAAAAGTTTTCAGATATTTTGGGGGTTGACGTGTCGGGGGATGGGTTTATGAAGGAAGAGGTTAACCCTAAAAATTTATGAAGGAAAAAAAGGGGAGGGGGTGCGTTGGGGGTATCTGTGGAGACAAAAACGTTATCCTGGAGGCAAAAAGGGGAAAAGTACGAAAGTATAGGGGACCAACACCCCCCATATGGGTGTAAAAAAGGGTTGCAAATGCTGCAGCGAGGAGGAGGCTGGAGGCAGTGGAGATGTCCCCCACAAGGGGAATGTGTGGGTAAATAATGCAGAAAATTCCGGGAAAAGTGGAAAAGGGGGAGTTACTAAAAATATTTGTCAGAGGGCTGAAATAGGGTTGTTGAGGTGGTTTGGTCATTTAAAAGAGAATGGATAAAAGGAAAAGACGGGGAAACCTATAAATCTGTAGGGGGAAAGGGGGAAAGGGGGTAGGGGTCCTAAAAAGGTTGGAGGGAAAAGGGGGGGGAAGGAGGTATTGGGGGGCGAAAGGGGTTGGACTTCCCAAACATTTTGAGCGTGTTAGATAGGAGTGAATGGGGGAATGGTTTTTGGGGCATGGGCGATCTGTTGGAGTGTGAAACAGGGTAACATTGTGTGAAGGGTTCAGGGGAAAACCCGTTAATTTATTTGGGTTGGGGTCCCCGGAAATGGGGAAACAATGCCTGCACTTTTTAAGGGGGGGCTGGGGAAATGACAGCTGGGAGGGGGCAATTCTTTTAGCTGTGTATCTGGGGCTCCTCTGCAAGACAGGGTTATGTATTTTGTGGTGATAGGGTTTAATGATGATGAAAGTATTTTTCTTTTTGGGGGGTTTTTTTTTTTGGGTCACCCTGCCCGGTGGGAGGCCAACAAAAAAAAAGGGAATATATATATATATATATATAATATATATATATATATATATATATATATATATATATAATAATATATATATATATATATATATATATATATATATATATATATATATATATATATATGTCTTCCGAATAAGTAAAAAAGGGCAAGGAAAACTCATTTAAAATTAAGTCCTTTCTAAATTTTTTTTCTTTTACGTTTAAAGATATATTTTTTTTATTTACATTAATGTAAAAATTAATAATTTTTTTACCAAAAAAACCTTAGAAACTTACCTAACCTTATTATAAAAAAGCGCAATTTAATTTATCCTAATCCCAAATAAGCAAATTTTTGATAAGTTTACAAAATTTTAAAAATAAAAAAACACAAGAAATATATATTTTTTTTTTGGGTTTGGTTCAGAATGATTTTTCGAAATTATTGCATATACAAATTTTCGCTTGTCTTATTTGACAAGAAAAGGGGTTGCTAATTTAAACCCAAAAAATTTTAATACTGAAGCAACATGACCCAACACTGGGCACAAGGAGAATGAACACTTTAACTCTTAGTTCATTGAAAAAAAAGAAAAAAATTTTAAGAATATTTTTTAAATTTTTTAAAATGAATAAAGGGGTGAATTTGTTCCAAAAATTTTATAAATCAACACAAAAAATAATACACAAATTTAAATAAAGGGGGGGGCTTCAGTTTTGGGGGAAAAACACAACACAACAAGAT
>WNWK01050137.1:0-12956 GCA_009830355.1 Cherax destructor | reverse complement strand
AGCATTCTCCACCTGATAAAAATTTAATAATCTCCATGTTGTATTTTCCGGGTAACGTATGTGATCAAAAAGCATCGAAACGTTGCAATAAAGGGATAAATTAACTGTTATGTTTTATTTTTCCAGTTCTATTTTAAACCCATTTTATTTCCATAGTAACATGTTGCTAGTATCACCTAGATCAGTAACATGATGTTAATCACCAGCATCATAAATGTATGCAAATATCACCTACATCAGTAACATGTATGTAGTATCACCTAGCATCAGAAACATGTAGCTAAATACCTAATAGCAAACATGTAGTATCACCTACATCAGTCGTATGTAGTATCACCTAGCATCAGTAACATGTATGTTAGTATAAAGCATAAATAACATGTATGTTAGTATCACCTAGATCAGTAACATGTATCTAGACCACCAGCTCAGTAACATGTATGCAAATATCACCTAGCATCAAAACATGTATGCTATTATCACCTAGCATCAGTAACATGTATGTAGTATCACCTAGCATCAGAAAGTATAATATCACCTAGACAGCAACACGTAGCTAGTATCATTTAGCATCAGTAACATGTATGCTAGTATCACCTAGTATCAGCAACACGTATGCTATATCCCCTAGCATCAGTAACATGATGCTAGATCACCTACATCAGTGACATGTATGCTCGTATCACCTAGCATCTGTAAAGATGCAGATACCTAGCATCATTTAAATTTTGCTAGATCACCTAGCATCAGTAACATGTATGTTAGTATCCCCTACATCAGTAACAGGGCTAGTATCACCTAGCATCAGAAATGTATGCTAGTATCACCTAGTTCAGTAACTTGTATGCTAGTATCACCTATCATCAGTAACACGTATGCTAGTATCACCTAGCATCAGTAACTTTATGCAGTACCTAGCATCAGTAAATGATTTATATACCTAGATAGAACACGTATGCTAGTATCACCTAGATCAGTAACATGTTGTACACCTAGCACAATAGTTTAGTATCCCCTAGCATGAACATGTATGCTAGTATCACCAGCATCAGTAACATGTTGCTAGTATCACCTAATCAGAAAATGTATGCAGTATCACCTAGCATCAATAACATTAGTTAGTATAAATTACTCAGTAACATGTATGCTAGTATCACCTAGCATCAATAACATGTATGTTAGTATCACCTAGCATCAGTAACATGTATGCTAGTATCACCAGCATCATAACATGTTTAGTATCATAATCATAACATGTAGCTGCATACCTAGCATCGTAACATGAGCGATCACCTAGCATCAGAAAATGTATGCAGTCCCCTAGCATCAATAACATGTTGTAGTATCACCTACATCAGTAACATGTATGCTAGTATCACCTAGCATCAATAACATGTAGGATCACCTAGCATCATTAACATGTATGTAGATCACCTAGCATCAGTAACATGTATGCTAGTATCACCTAGCATCAGTAACATGTTGTAGATCCCCTACATCAATAACATGTTTGCTAGTATCACCAGCATCAGTAAAAGTATGTAGTATCACCTAGCATCAGTAACATGTTGTATTTTCCCCTGATCATAAATGTATTAGTTCACCTAGCACAGAACATGTTTTTAGTTTCCCCTACATAGTAACATGTATTAGATAATTTGAATCCTATCAATAACAGAATATTTTATTACATCACAAAGAATTTTCAGTTTTTTAAAAAAATTTTTTTTTTTTATAAATAGATGTACCAGAATAATACGAACAAATGTTATAAAATAACGAAGAATAAGATTCCATAAGTTGGTTTCCTAAACTAACTAGTAGTATATATAATGGGTTTAACTATATGTTTTCATGAGCTTCATATATATACATTAATCAAAATACCACAATTACTATTACCTTTATCATCCATTACATTAAATTGCACCTACACATAAGCACCTTCACTGTCATTTCAATACCAGTCAACATAGCCAGTCTCACAACACTCAGTATTATCACATGTCACTTCATGACAGTTACCAGAACCAGACACCAGCACACGTCACCTTCAACCAACATCCTCACACCACCTGACTTACACCACACATGGGAAACTTTTTAAAACTAGTGTAACTTTTGAAGTTTTGGAAATTTTGGGAATTTCTCCTGAGGAAGTAAGTTGGTAAGCTGCTTACTGAAAAATTCCTCAAATATCTCTTGGGAAAGGGCAAGTATTTTTTTCTCTGCAGATGGCACCTTAAATTTTAGTCATTCCTAATTTCTCTTTTCTGGCAAGGGAAATAAGGTTTTGATGTTTAGTGTGCCTGTTTTTTGGGGAAGTTAGGGCGTATGAGGAGCACATGCGAGTGAGTACATGAGTGCATGTGTAACAAATTTATATACACATATGTGTGTGATTAGATACGTTGTGGTGCTAGAATTATATTTCTTCGCTCCTGTGCTAGATATTATTATATTTTTCGCTCCTGTGCAAAATTTTTATACTATTCCTGTTATTTGTGTTTAGAAAGTGGTAGGAAAATAATGTTTGGTAATAGTGTTGGTATGTATCCTTATTGCGACTTTTAAAAGGTTTTCAAGTCGTATACCCTACACTTCATTTTAGTCGATAGAAATAACGTCGTTAAAAATATTGAACTACAGGGGTAAGTGATGATAGAAACATGTAGGGGGCCCAAAATATACAAATTATCGTCATGAAAAGGTGAAAAAGAAGATAATACTGGAGGCGGTGATTACACATATTAATCATTGCTTTACCTTTTTTTTAATTTCCCTCCTTATATATGACCAATATTAGTGTACCTGCCTGGGGGTTTGGCGTTAAAATTTTCATCAAGACTAAATTTGGTAAGATATATTTTTTTTTGTAATTGAAACTATGTAATTTGTGTTTCGAATTATTGAAAAAATATTAAAACATGAATAGATTACTCATGTCAAGTTCTTTAATAATTATCATGCGTTAAAGTCTGACTTGCCAGTGTTACTGGGTTAAATGGTAAAAAAGGACCCCAAGGGAAATAAGTCACTGTCTGATTTTTTGTTTATCCTGGGTTCGCTACACATATGTTTATGTATGATAATCTATGCAACTGTATTTGTGTATACCTGAAAGTTTTCTTAATTTACTAAAATTCAGGAGCCAAATGTTCCTAATTTAAAATCCCAAAATGTGAGTTGTGTATTGTCATACACAGTAACATATTTTGGAGAACCGAGGATAACACAAAAAAAAGCTATAATCTAAATTGTATAATCTGTTTTAGATTTAGAAATTCTCCTCATATGTGGGTGAAAGTTGAATTCAAGATTATAATTGTAAAAAATTTAAACACAAAAATTTTTCACAGCTCTATTTTTTGCCTTTATACTAAGTATATTAAATTAGGAATAAAAAAATCCATCGATCATTTAATGCACAAATTTAAAAATTGTTTTAACAATAACACATTGCAACTGATATATTATTATATTCCTGGATCTTGATCTGGTGTAACAAGACTATTTTTAAATATTTTTTAAATTTTCCCGTGTACAGAAATATAATTGTCGAGCTGAATAGGTATAATTGGTCAATTAGCAAAAAATTTAAAATTAAGTCATTTTTAAAAAAAAAAACTTATACGTTTAAAGATGTATTTTTTTTGTTAATGTAAAAAATTCTAATTTTGTACCAAAAGTCCATTAGTGAGACCATCATCCTGAGAACAGTCCGCTCCATATTAGTGAGTCCATCATCCTGAGAAGTCTGGCTCCATATTAGTAAGTCCATCATCCTGGAGAACAGTCCGGCCCATATTAGTGAGTCCATCATCCTGAGAAGTCCGTCTCATATTAGTGAGTCCATCATCCTGGAGAAGTCCAGCTCCATATTAGTAAGTCCATCATCCTGGAGAACAGTCCAGCTCCATATTAGTGAGACCATCATTCTGGAGAACAGTCCGACTCCATATTAGTGAGTCCATTATCCTGGAGAACAGTCCGGCTCCATATTATGGTTGATGGACTGATCACATCATCTTTATCCCACCACTGCTTCTGCTGTCACCTCTTGTTGCAAAAAAAAAAAAAACACCCCACAATATCTATAATTATAGACATCTCAAGAGAATACTGGAAGGCCTCCCCTCTAGCATTCAGCCTGTTTCTGTTTTTTTTTGTAACAAGTAGTCAGTATTCTGGCCCAGTTATCCTTTAAAGTTTATCATAATTTTTAATAGTGCTTTAGGATTACAACTGATAGGATGCTAACTAAAGAAATAAAAATTGAGAAGTTTATTCAGAAAGGTGTCTAGGTGGACAAAATCAAAGTAAACTAATTTGATATAAATTAGGATATTAGCTCCTACACTTCTCTTGTAAAGCAAAGAAAAATTGTACAGTATTATAGTGTTGAAGGCACATTTCACATCTTTATGGCTCTTAAGTACCGTTGGGTACGTTGTCAGCAATTATTAAAATAATACTAGTATATACAAGCGTGTATGTGAGAATGTGCGTATGTGCTCCAAGTTGTTCGTTATGTCTCAGTAAGACTCGACTGGACTTCACAGTGACTGAACGTCCTCAAATAATCTATCCTCTTGACCAACCAGACAATCAAAGGAGAGCTGGCTTCGAAAACCCTTGTTTCAGCTCAGGCTAGAATGAAACAACAGTATGCCAAACATGCTGTCTCTCGGTCCTTTAAAGTAGGAGATAAGGTGATGGCTCAGAAATTAGTACCAGGTCATGCTCTACAAGCCAGGTGTGATGGTCCCCTGGAAGTAGTGAAAATGCTTAGTGACGTAAATTATATAATATCAACACCTGGGAAGAGGAAATCAAATTATGTGTACCACATCAACCAGCTAAAGGCATACTACTCTAGTCCTCTACCTAATGCATCTATTATTCCTATGACAGAGGAAGAAAACGTCAGCCTGCCTGACCTGATGGAAATAAATCACTCTGACTTTTTGGTTATCCTAGGTTCCTACACACATGCTGCTGTGTATGATAATCTATGTAATTGTATTTGTATATACCTGAATAAACTTACTTACTGACATCTTCAGAGGTATACATGTGCGTTTAGAAAATTCAGTGACACTACAATCACTAGATAATTTTCTTAGTAACCTTTAAGATTGATAAAGTTAGTGATATTAAAAACATGATTTTGCAGTACCCTGAATTGTATAGTGATGTTCCTAAACGCTGTACTCTGGGCGTACACGACGTTGATGTACAGGAAGCATCACCCAGTAAGCAATCCCCTTATAGGATGAGTCAAACGAAACATAGAGCATTGAGAGAAGAAGTTGACTTTTTGTTATCTAATGGTCTTATTGAGCGCAGTAAAAGTCCATGGGCATCTCCATGCATTTTAGTGCCCAAACCTGACGAAAGTTTCAGGATATCCACCTTGCTTGATGGGTATCCCCTACCTCGCATGGGTGACCTTATTGACGTGTGTCGGGAGCCCAGTACAGGAGGCAAGTCTTAACACTCATCAAAAGGTTGTTGAGTACTCTCTCACTCTCTCTATCTCTTTATCTCTCACTCTATCTCTCTGTCTCTGTCTCTGTGAACAAGAGTTGCGTGATAATATCCTGGGCTCCTGCTCGCAGGTAATTGACTCGAGAATCTATGTTAGGAAATCACCCAAAATTATTTCCTTGACCTCATTTTTGTTTGTGTCCTCGCCCTTTTTTTGGTCTAAATTATGGAGTCTCGAGCTGTGTCTCATGATAAACACGGGGGATGAGAACTCGGGGATGAGACACTGTGGTGACACACTGGGGGGGAAACACCCCATGGTGAAACACTATGGTGAGACATTCATGATGAAACACCATGGTGAAACACTCAGGGTAGAACTATGGTCAGAAAATGAAAAGGGGATCTCATAGTGAGGTTCTCCGGGAGGTTCTTATGGAAAGGATTTTATTGTGAGGTTTTTATAGTGATGTTCTCATAGTGAGGTTCCTTGTGTTGATCTCATTATTGGGTTCTCATAGTGAGGTTCTCATGGTGTGGTTCCCATGGTGGGGTTTCCCTCATGGTCAGATTCTCATTGTGATTTTTTCATGGTGTGGTTCCCATGGTGAGGTTCTCATGGTGAATTTCCCATTGTGATTTTTTTCTATTACGTGGTTCTTCGGGAGGCTCAGGTGTGGTTCTCGGGGGAGATTCTCATGGGAGGTTTTCATGGTGAGGTTCTCATGGTGTAGTTCTTATAGCGATTTACTCATGGTGTGGTTCTATGGGGGGTTTCCCTATGGTGTGGTTCTCATGGTGTGGTTTCATGGTGTGGGTTCTCATGGTGTGGTTCTACTGAGGCTCATGGTGTCGCCCCTCATGGTGAGGTTCCCATGGGGGATTCTCAATGTGAGGTTTCATTGTGAGGTTCTCATGGTGAGGTTTTTGGGGGTGTGGTTCTCATTGTAATTTTTTCATGGTGTGGTTCTCATGGTGAGGTTCTCATGGTGAGGTTCTAATTGTGAGTTTTTCATGGCGGGTTCTTCTGGTGAGGTTTCATGGTGTAGTTTTTATGGCGATTTACTCAGGGGCGGGGTTTCCCTCATGGTGTGGTTCCCATGGTGTGGCCCCTTTTGGTGGGTTCTCATGGGAGGCCCATGGTGTCGCCCGGGTGGGGTTTCCCATGCGGTCTCTTCATGGGGGGTTTCCCCAAAGTGAGGCCCCCCATGGTGTGGTTCTTATGGTGAGATTCCCAATGTGAGTTTTTCATGGTGTGGTTCCCATGGAAGGGTTTCCATTTTTCCCCCATGGTGAGTTTCCAACAGGGAGGTTCCAGGAGGGTTTTTTTCATTTAGTGGTTATCATGTTGGACTCATGGGAGGTTCTCTTTTTGAAGTTCTTATGGTATTTACTCATGGTGTGGTTCTCATGGTGGGTTTTTTAGCTTGGGGTTTCCCTATGGGGGGTTTTTCCCAGGTTTTTTATGGTGGTGTTCTCATGGTAAAAGGTTTCATGTTGAGGTTCTCATTTCCTTTTTTATGGTGAGGTTCTCATGGTGTTGTTTTCATCTGAGGGTTTTAATGGAGTCGTTCTAGTGAAGTTCCCATGGTGTCGTTCTAAGGGGGAAGGGCCAAACCTTTTTTCCCATTGTGAGGTTCTCATGGTGAGGTTCTCATGTCGAGTTCTCATGGTGATTTTTTTGGTGTTTCCCCCCTCATGCGGAGGTTCTCATGGTGAAGCCTCACGGTGAGTTCTAAATTGAGGTTCCCATGGTGGGGTTTCCCCCATGGTGGGGTTTCCCCCATGGGTGTGGTTCTATGGTGTGGTTCCTTGGTGGGGTTTCCCTTATGGTGAGGTTCTCATGGTGTGGTTCTCATGGTGTGGATTTCATGGTGAGGTTCTCATGGTGAGGTTCTCATCTTGAGGTTCTCATGGTGTGGTTCACATGGTGTGGTTCTCATGGTGAGGTTCTTATGGTGGGGTTCTCATGGTGTGGTTCCATGGTGTTGATTTCATGGTGAGGTTCTCATGGTGAGGTTCTCATCGTGAGTTTCACATGGTGAGTTTTTCATTGTGTGGTTCTCATGGTGAGGTTCTCATGGTGTGGTTCTCATGGTGGGTTCTCATGGGGGGGTTCTCACGGTGGTCCTCATGGTGAGATTCTCATGTTGAGGTTCTCATGGTGAGGTGCTCATGGTGTGGTTCTCATTGTGATGTTCTCCTGGTGGGTTCTCATGGTGAGGTTCTTCGGTGAATCCTCATGGTGAGATTCTCATGGTGAGGTTCCCATGGTGGGGGTTCTCATGATGTGGTTCTCATGGTGATGTTCTCATGGTGAGGTTCTCATGGAATGATTCCCATGGTGGGGTTTCCCTCAGGGGTTTTTAAACCTGGGGGGGAGGTTCTCATTTTGTGGTTCACATGGTGGGTTCTCTTTTATTTCTAAAGGAAGGTTCTGATAGTGTGTTCTCATTGTGGGGTTCTCATGGTGGGGGTTTTCACGGTGTAGTCCTCATGGTGAGATTCTTATGGTGGGGGTTCTCATGGTGTTCTCATGGTGTTTTTTTCTCATGGTGAGGTTCTCATGGTGAGGCCCCCCAAAGGGTTTTTTTTCCCATGGTTTCCCCAGGGAAAAGGGTTTCCCATGGTGGGCTCTCATGGGTGGTCCCTGTGGTGGGGGTTCTCATTGTGGGTTAAATTGTGGGTTTCGGGGAGACTAAAAGGTTAGGTTCTGATAGTGTGGTTCTCAGGGTGAGGGTTCCCCCAATGGCAAAAGGTTCTCAGGGGAGGTTCTTTTTTGGGGTTCTCATGGTGGGTTCCTTTATGAGGTTCTCATGGGTGTGGCTCATGGTGAAATTCTCATGGTGGGGTTTCTCATGGTGTAGTTCCATGGTGGGGTTTCCCTTTTTGGAAGTTCCCCTTGGGGGGGTTCTATGGTGGGTTCTCATGGTGGGGTTCTCATGGTGAGGTTCTCTGGTGGGGTTTCCCATTATGACGTTCTCATGGTGATGTTTTTGGATGGGGTTCTCATGGTGAGGTTCCCCACGGTGGCCCCTATGGGGGAGGGTTCTCATTGAATGGCCCCAAATGGTGTGGTTCTCATGGGAAGTATCGTGGTGGGGTTTTCTAATTTGTGGTTAAATTGTGGGTTCTCATGGTGAAAATCCAAGGTTATTTCTGATAGTGTGGTTCTCATGGTGAGGTTCTCAGGGTTGAGGTTCTCATGGTGGGGTTCTCAAGGGGAGGTTCTCGGGGGATTCCCATGGTGGGGTTCTCAGGGGTGAAATTTCCCTATGGTGAGGTTCTCATGGTGAGGTTCTCAAGGTGTTTTCCCATGGTGGGGTTCTCTTGGAATGGTTTCCATGGTGTGGTTCTCCAGGTTGAATTACTCGTGGTGAGGTTCCCATTGTGTGGTTACATTGTGTGGGTTCCTTGGTGTAGATCTCAAGGTTAGTTTCTGATAGTGTGGTTCTCATGGTGGGGGTTCTCATGGTGAGGTTCTTATGGTGAGGTTCTCCTGGTGTAGTTCTCATGGTGAGGTTCTCATGGTGTATTTCCCTCGGTGAGGTTCTCATGGTGGGGGTTCTCATGGTGGGTTTCTGGGGTGGGGACCTGGGGGTGGTTCCCCTTTTAGACTCGGGGTGAGGTTCTCATGGTGAGGTTCTCATGGTTCAACAGACAGATGAGCGGGACCAAGAAATCAATGCCCCAGGATACATTTTCTCTTCATGGACAAAGTATCAAGTATCGTCTATATTATTAATTATTCTGAGAATAACAAGACGTGGGTGAAAAAATTATTGTATAAAATGATTTGTTTGTGTAGGTGTCATGTTCTGTCAAACCAGTTAATTAATTAACTCACCTAAAATTGTCCCCCTAATGGATAGGGAGGATTAATGTAATTATAAAGGATAATTTCCCTGTACTTAAACATGAAGAAAACAGGTCTTGTGTGGGTGCCATTTTAAAGGTATTTCCTTCAAATTTTATGTTCGGGGGGAGCGTTTAATTAACCCGAAAGGGATACGGTGTCTGTGGGGGAAGGGGATGGAAGTTATTTACGCTCAATTCGGGGAACCCAGAAGCTTAAAGGGCCCCCCTTGAGGGGACACCAGTCATAGCTCAGCACGATCCAGTTTTGAAAATTTATTGTACTCGAAATACCCCCCCAAACCACCCCCATATTCCCACCAGTAGCGGACAGTGCAGGGGGGGGGGCCGGGGTGAGTCTGGGCCCCTGAAAACCAAAATTGGGGTACAATTGGGTGAGTACACCTCAGTCATTGTACATGTATGGCCTGCAAAATATTACATGTTATAAGTTGTGTCAGTTAATTTGATTTATTTTGCTTTGTCTTACTAATTATCCTTAAATTGCCTTCGTAATATAATCAACAATTAGACTGAAAATGTTTACATAAAATAGCATTTTATCAAAAAAAAACATGAACAAAATGCGTAAATTATTGAATTTACACACTACTTTTTTAAAAAATTTTAAAATTGTTATAGTTTCTTTTTTTTTTTCTAGGTGTATTTGTGTGCATCACCCCAGTAGTGGACGGCCATCATGATCAATGGAACTAATAGGTTCGGGAAAAAACCCAGAACCTTTTAAATTTTTATCAATGTCCCCGGTTTTTTTATTTTTCCAGCTTTAGGTTTTTCCCTTTTACCAACACCCAAACCTTGATATCTATGAGGGGAAAACTCCATTTTTATGCATGACTGAAGAAATACAACTTTCTGTAAATATACCAGATAAGGAGGTTAGCATAGGCCCACTGTCACCACAAATGTTTCTTTTTGTAAGACGAATTCAAATCAACCTGGCCTGACGTGCTCTAGCTCAGGTCCCTTTAATGTCCTATCATTACTCACGAAATCGTAACAATACTATAGCAAACAAGTCATAAGACTGGTCACCCCCATGGTTTGGGGAAACCTAAAACTAAACCAATTGGATCTAAAAGGATTCGTCTATCTAGGTTTTCCGTCCACAATGGGGGGCTCAGGAGGGCCACACTGTGGGGCCCATGCTTTCCCAAGCGAGGAGGGGCTCAGGAGGGTTTGTGGGCCCTGCCTCAAGCGAGGGGGGGCCGGAGGGCCACACTGGGGGCCCATCCCCTTTCCCAAGTGAGGAGGGGCTCAGGGGGCCACACTGTGGGCCCATCCCCTCCCAAGCGAGGAGGGGGCTCAGGGGGGGAACTAAGATTTGACAGGGGAAAAAAAAAAAAAAAAGGTCTGATATAGAAAATGTTTGAGTGATCTCCCTTAGCGAAAGATATGACTGAAGTCTCAACACAATGTCGACATGCTTGGGGTTACATTGTTTCCCTTTTTTGATATTCCCCAAATTTTCCCCTCCTTAAATTGGGGGAACCACTGAATTTGTAATTACCTTTTTTCCCCAGCCCCAATGTATCATAAAAAGGAGAAATTAAAGAGAAAGAAACGTTTGTTTCAGAATTATAAGACAGTCACCCCCTAAATTCTTTTTTGCAAACCTTTAATTAAATTTGTAGATTTCCTTTGGGTGCTGTCTAACTTTGTTCATAATATTTATTGTTTAAAAATCTTTAATTATTATTATTATTATTATTATTATTATTTTTATTTTTATTATTATTATTATTATTATTATTATTATTATTTTTATTATTATTATTTTTTATTTTTTTTTTTTATTTTTATTTTTATTTTTTTTTTTTTATTATTATTATTATTATTATTATTATTATTTTTATTATTATTATTATTATTATTATTATTATAAAAAAAGAGTTAAACCGGTGTGGGCCCTCAGTGTTTATAATAATTGTTTAACGTAGAATAAATCTCATCTCTGCTACGGTGATGTCTGGCGCTCTTGCTTTAAGACTCCAGTACCCCGAATTTTATTAATTAATAGAGAGAATAAGTTGCTTGGCATCACGGGAAGTTTTGGGATGATTACAGGATTATAGACCCAGGATGCCCGCAGGCTGAACTTTTAAAAGTCAATATTGTCTGTGCCAGACCCAGGTGACACACAGGCTTCAGAAGGTACCAGGTCAATATTGTCAGTGCCAGACCCTGGATGACACTGCAGGCTTCAGAAGGTACCAGGTCAATTTGTAGTCCCAGACCTGAATGACACAGCAGGTGCAAAAGTCAGGTAAATTTGTCAGTGCCAGACCCGGGATGCCCTGCAGGCTTCAGAAGGTACCAGGTCAATATTGTCAGTGCCAGACCCAGGATGACACAGCAGGCTACAGAAGGTACCAGGTCAATATTCAGAAAACACAGAGACAGAAAAAAGGGTTCAGTGGTGCCATCACGAAGATAAAGAATGCCACAAGCATTCATGAACACTCCTCAAGAACTAGAAATAAACAAGAAAAAAAAAATAAGAATCGTATAAAAAAAAATCTTGTTTCAAGAAAGTCGAATGATTGTTCAGCATAATAATGCGTTTAATATGAGTATGACTCTTATCCCTTTTGAAAATCCTCTTTAAAATTTGCACTTTTCCCCCAAAATTTTCCCCGGAAATCACCCCCTAGAAAAAAAAGATTAGCAGGCGATGAAACATTCAAAATAAAAAGCAGGGTGCCCGAGTACCCTAAGAGACAACACCATAAGTGTAGTCGCCCAAGACTGTTCAACTGCCCCTGTCTCTCTTCAAAGGGGGTGAACAAGCACCTAAAGACAGTTCCTGACCAGCCGGGCTTTGGTTTTTAGTCGGGTTTTCGTGGGCCCAAAAGTAACAGCGGTTGATCAGGCCCCGATTCACCGCGAGGGCTGATCATGGAGCGGCTGGGGGGGTTACCCCGAAAAAAACCCCCATGTATACTCTAGATATAATCATTTACTTTTCTTTCTCAATCTCAGGGTTTTGGCCTGTTAACCCCAGTGTAAAAGGGGGTTGGAGCAAAGAAACACAGTAGAAAAAACTTTGAATTTTATTTCCTTTCAACAATGATTTATAAGACTTTAGTCTTTCCTTTACCAAGTAAAAAGAAAAGGGGTTTTTCAATATTTCCTATATACAGAAAGGTATTTATGGGCCGGGTTTCAAGGCAAAAAAGCAAAAGGACGAACAAACCCTTCCCAACCAGTGTCACCCAAAAAAAACCAGTGTCACACAAGACATAACCAGTGTCACAGAAACACAACCAGTATCCCCAAGACCCCAGGCATAATTTCAGGTACAATAGTCTATTTTCAGGTACTGTTCAGGTGTTACCGCACGAAGATTCACTGGTCTTCGAACGTGCCTCTCCCCGGTGTATGGGAGAGTCTCTCTCCAGTGGGAGACTGATGAACACTCTCCATAGGAGTCTAGTTACACCTCCAGTAGTGTATATAGGAGAGCGGGTTTAACTCCCTGGGGGGGTCTGGTGACACCCCAGGGGATCAGGGGCTGGTGAACTCTCCCGTGTTGTATATGGGGGAGTCTCGTTTACACTCTCCCCGGAGAGTCTGGGGACCCCTCCAGT
>WNWK01050136.1:0-12957 GCA_009830355.1 Cherax destructor | reverse complement strand
CGCTAACGTCCCATATCATAAAAATCTTTGAAAGGGTTCAAAACAAGATTGCCACCCACGATCCCTTTATCAATTGCACAACCCGGGACAGCATGGGTTTGGGAACGGGCCGCTCCTGTCTGTCCCAACTACTGGACCACTACGACAAGGTCCGGGATGCTCTAGAAGATAAACAGAATACAGATGTTATTACACAGTTTTTTTGCAAAAGCCTTTGACAAGTGTGACCATGGTGAAATAGCACACAAAATGCGTGATAAAGGAATAACAGGAAAAGTTGGTAGATGGATCTAAAATTTTCCCTAACATGTAGAACACAAAGAGTAGTAGTCAACAGAGAAAGTCTGAGGCAGCTACTGTAAAAACCCTTTTGTTCCACAAGGCACAGTATCTGCCCCACCCCATTCTCATCCTCATATCAGACATTGACAGGGATATATGCCACAGTGCTGTGTCTTCCTTGCAGATGACACCCGAATCTGTTATGACAGTGTCCACCGTTGAAGACACTGCAAGACCCCAAGCAGACATAAACCAAATCTTTAAATGGGCTGCAGAAAACAATATGGTTCAAATGAGAAATTTCAAACTCAGATACGGAAAAACGTGAAGAAATTAAAATCTCATCGGAGCCTTTTTTAATTCCAACCACAAATAGAGCAAAAAACCAATGTCAAAGACCTGGGAGTGATCATGTCAGAGAATCTCACCTTAAAGGGACGATAACAATGTAGCAATTGCATCTGCTCGAAAATGACAGGATGGATAATGAAAACCCTTCAAAACCGGGGATGCCAAGCCCATGTTGACACTTTACAGATCGCTTGTTCTATTTTAGGCTGGAATATTGGTGCACACTAACTGCAGCCAAGGCGGGTAAAAGGCTGACCTTAAAATGGGCAGAGAACCTTCTGGAAAGGCATAAGTGATAAACCACCTCAACTACTGGGAACGTTTGGGAAGTTCCTAAACTTGTACTCTAGAACGCGGGGGGAGAGATACATTATTATATACACATGGAAAATTCTCGAGGGCTTAGTACCAAACTTGCACACAAAAATCACTCCCTACGAAAACAAAAAAACTCGGGGCGATGTAACATCCTCCCAAGAAGAGCAGGGTGCCACTTTTGCACGTTGAGGACAACACAAAAATGTCAGGGGCCCAAGATTGTTCAACTGCCTCCCAGCATACATCAGGGGATTTCCAACAAGCCCCTGGCTGTCTTCAAGCAAACTGACAGGCACCCCAAGTCGGTACCCGATCAGCCGGGCTGTGGTTCGTACCCTTGGACTGCGTGAGGCCCGCAGTAACAGCCTGGTTGATCGGCTCTGTCCAACAGGAGGCCTGGTCACAGACCGGGCCGCGGGGGGCGGGCCCCCGGAAATCTCTCCAGGTAGACTCCAACCCTTAATTTTGGAATGAATAATGCCCAAGCCGGCAGCATTGAGAGTTTGTTGGTATTCCGGGGCAATGGAACGGGGAAATTCGCCATCAACGCTGTAAAGATAATTTGGGCAGATTCAGGAGAGTATATTCCCGACTCCAAAATGCCTGATTTCCCTGTAGGTGGGATAACCCACTATAACATGGTGGGGTTTGCAATGCATGCAACAGGCAGCGATAGCACAGACGAATTGCTGGATACAAACACAGTAGCAAACTGACAGGCAATAAAAAAGACGATAGCGATGCAAATGACTTATACCAAGACCAGCTCTAGCTCCAGCTCTTGGACAGGCCCCATATTACGAACACAGGTAATGAATAGCCTGTGACGTGGTGGTAAGGGGGTTTGGAACAAAAACTCAGCAGATAGATTATAACGTATATTTTACCTTCCCCCAATTATATAAATATGTACACTTTGTACAGATAAAAAATAAGGAAAAAGATGATGACAGATGGCAAAGCAAATGCCGGGTGCACCTTATTAAACCCAAAGCAGGTGGGGTTTTCCCCCAAAATGCTGACCGCAAGTGAACCACATTGCCTCAGTTTTGGGGGGTTTGCCTATGATTGGTCAATGAACCAAGGTACTAATTTAACGACGGGTATCCTATTGATCTTTAAAAACCCTTAGCACCCAGTTCGCGGGTTGAGAGGCAGCCATATGGGTTTGACATATACAGAAAAAATTTTAAATATTTTTTGCATGCCAAAATTTCCAATTTTTGGGTTTTCATATATTTCCCGCTTACCCAGGTCATTTGAAAAAACTTTTCTTGTTCTTTTCTAATTAGTTTTTTGCAATGTTCTTCACATGCAAAGGGAAATCGTAACAGTCCTAGTAGTGACCCTTTTTGTAACCCCACAGTCACTCTTGCACATTCTGGTACCACTTTTTGGGAAAATTTAAATTTTCATTACTTTCCTGTTAGATATAACCATTATAAAGTATTTTTGTTAAAGAACGTGTAACATTTTTTGTTATTTCTGCTTGTTTTTTTTACCTTCTAAAGTCAGTAGCTGATCAGCCGGACTATAGTTCATAAGTCAGTTTACGTGCGGCCAGAAAGTAAGATCCTAGTTGATCAGGTCCTGATCCACCACGAGGTCTGGTCACAGTCCGAGCCGGGGGGGGCGGTACCCCGAAACCCTCCCAGGTATTCTCCAGATATTTTTTTTTCTTTTCCCTTTGAAGTCCAAAACCTAATGCCCTTCTCTGTCTCTCTCTCATCCCTCACTTCTCTTAGCTTGTTTTTGGGGTTTCGGAGGTTTGGGGAGAGAAAATTTTATCACCTCAAAAACCGAAATTCGTTTTTTAAAACCTGCTCTTCCTGGGGTTTCCACCAGTATCCTCCTGATTATCCTTGCAAACTAGAAAATTTTGGGGGCCCTTTGTGAAATTCGAGAAAGGAACCATCCCCATTTGCATGACCAGGCCCCTGTGCCTCGCTGAAAGCGATGGATTATCAAAAAAAAGAAATAGGCACTGAAGATCTGAATCAAGCCAGAGGAGGTATTCACAAATACCACATGGAAACGTATATTTAAATTTTCTTAAATTAAAAGGGGAATTCAAGACACATTTAAAATCTATATCAACCGTCTACTAACAAACATCAGCTTCAAAGCTAAACTGAAGAGGTATTCTCTTGTTTTTCCAGAGGGGAGATCTGTATTTTTAAAACCCCCTATAATTTTTAAAAACGATAAAAGTTATTTCAATTATTGAAAATTTAAGCAACTATGGGGAGACTTTCAAAATTATTGCATAAGTTCAATAGCTCAATTTTCCATTTTTCCAAAAAAAAAAGACTTTCGAGACCTATACGAGTCAAAAAATTCAAATTTTTCACTATGAAAAAAAAGATTTTCCCAAAAGGTTTAACTAAGCAAGCAAGTATATAAACAAGGACACAAGGATCACTACTGGGACTCTTACGTTTGCACGTGAAGAACATAAAGAAACTGAATGGGAGAAAACACAAAGAAAAAGAACAGGGAAAAACTTTAAAAGACCTGGGTAAGCTGAAAATATTATAACAAACTAAAGGATTAACCACAGAAAACCCAAGATTATGAAATTTGGGGAAGGTCAGTGAAAATTAGTGTTTTTTCTGGACAAAGGGGCATAGTACTGAGCATAACCAGGGTTTCCCATCACCCAAAAAAATTTCCTTGGCCCTTTTTTTACATGAAGCATCAGTATTGAACACCTCACATTGATCAGTCAAAAAAAAAAAATTGGGGGAAAAATACAGAGGTTTGAAAAGTGTCAGAGCTATGTCCTGTGAGTTATAAAAAAGACTAAAGAAACTAAATCTGATGACATTGGGATGACATAAACAACTAAAAAGTTATGATAATAGCGAAAAATACTGAAGAAATTTATAAAATAAATAGACAGAATGTTCAAAAGGGGGGAAAAAACGTAAAAGAGGGCACAGCTAAAAATTAAAACAGACAAGTCATAAGGATGTTCAGACCAATGGACATAAGTCACTTTGTCTGACTTTATTGGGTTATCTTGGGTTCTTACACATATGCTGCTGTGAATGATACATAAATTATAATCTATATAACTGTATTTTTTATACCGGGAATAAACTTACTTACAGGTAATATAGATACATAAGTATGAAATTCTAGTTTTATATTATTTATTTTTGATAGTTGGTTTGTGTTTGAAAAGAACCTGCCAAGGATGGGCCAGTAGGCCTGCTGCAGTGTTCCTTTTTTTTTATGTTATAGGCTGTAGGTACATAACACAAATTTTTACAATGGTTATTATAGCACATGGATGCTTTATAAAAATTTTATTAAATACAATAGGTAGATTTAATCCGGGAAAAACCCCAATAAAGTCAACTATTGTGACATATTTCAGATATGTCATATTCTCCAGTTATTTAAAAAAAAAATGATTGGCACATTAAAATTGCCACAACCTAAATAAAGGGGATGGGTTTTTTTTAAGAAAAAATAATACTAGAAGTTTGAAGCCCAAAAGATGACGCATTTTCCCCCAGTTATTGCTCACTCTAGCAAAACTTGTATCCTCCTCCCCTCAAAAAAAAAAAAAAAAAAAAAAATTTTTCATTTCATCCGAGGAATGTCATCGAAGATTAATTTCCACCTGTGGGGGGGTGGCGCCTGTGGGGGTGGGTGGCCCCCTGAGTGGGGGGATTCGGGAGTGGGTGTCCCGGGGGGTGGGGGGCACCTGTGTAGTGGGTGGCATTCAGGGTGTGAAAAAAAAAGGTGATTTTTTTTAAATTCATCGGGTTATTTTTTACATCAGTTTCCCTTTGCCAAAAATAAAAAAGCAGATTTTTTTTTAAATAATAAAAAAAATAATAAAAATAATAATAATAATAGTAATAGTATTATTAGGGATTCATTGATTTAATTTAAAACCAATAATAAAAAAAATTTATAATTAAATGGGAACCCCCGGAATTAACAGCTCCGACCCGAACAAAGCGTTAGGAAACAAAATTGCTCGGTAGTCGACCGTTTGCTTGGCACTTGACCAAATAAACACAACCTGCCAGAACATTTTGTCAGCCTCCCCGCAACTGTCGCTCAGTCCAAAACTCCGCTGAATTTCACTGAAACTATTTTGTGTTTCTTCGCATTTTTGGGTGTTTTTTATGTTATTTTATAAATAAGTCCCCATGGGGCCTAAGAAGATTATTGATAATAGTCAACCAAAAAAAAAAATTTTATTGGGTTTGGTTCTCCTCTTAATATAATATGCCTTTTTATTAATTTCGGCATCTTTATTGTGCTTCTAGGTTATCTATCGTGTTTTGATATCAAGTTGGGAAAAAATGTGATTGACAGATAGCCTTTATTAAAAATATTAGCGTATGTTACAAATGACGCGATATCTATTAGAAATAGACATCCCAGTGAACACCAGAAAGGATAGCAATTTTGCATCCAGCCTGTTACTGGGTTTTTAAAAAAAGTCAATATCCTGGGCCAGTACTACCAAAGAAATATATTTAAAATGTTTATTAACAAAAAGTCTAAGGTAAATTAGGGGGGCTTTTAACTTCTCTCTAAACAATACAATAAGATTGTGCTGAAGACACATATATCTGTTTTTACGTACCATCTGGTTTACTGTCACAAATATAAAAAAATACTAATAATTACAAGTAAGTGTATGAATGTGTGTATGTGTGCTCCAGGTAACTCAAAAGCCCTTAATTAAGACTTGACTCGACCAGTGACCGACTGAACGTCTTCTCATAAGCTAGTTTAACAAACTAAATCAGAACAGCTTGATTGAACAGTAAAATGACAAATTAGCAATATAGCAAGCAACAGAACTCAGCGTCAGGAACAAAGAGATAGGAAAAAAGACCCTAACTGGGGGCCATCAAAGATCCTCCATAATAGCCCCAAAAACTCCCTTATTACTGAATCTTTGGTTCAGCATAACCAAAATCCCCCGACTGTGACGGTGCACAATTTAGGGAAATTTGGTCAAGAGCTATAGCTAGAGACCTTAGATCTTTTAAGGCCCAAAGTGCACACAACCCAGAAAAAGTCGAAAATCGCTAGGTCTAGGCTTTTTCTTGAACAGAGTTACACAGAGTCCTGAGAAGTATGATTCCTTCACCACCGAATACATACTCTACCAAACAGAGTCTAAATGACGAGAAAAAACAGAGATAAGAGTGTAGTGTTGGGCTCCTCCAGAGTCAGCAGGGAGAGAGGGGCGAGGAAGGGTGGGGGCAGTCTCCAACTCAGGTGGGATCACGACTGACTGCTGCCCAGCAAGAAGCCGGAAATAACAAGCGGAATGTGGTGGTAGTTTGCCAACTCCAGGGCAGCTACAACACACTTGAGCAAAATATGGGTTACATCCTACCAATTAAAATAGCTAAGTCAAATAAAAATAAAAGCAAGATATTAACTTTTAAATATTATCAAAATATCAGCAATATAAAATTATAAGAAATGGAAATATACATCAAATTTATATATGTACATTGTGGCCCATTTTTGGGGTCCAATATTAATTACACAACATTGTATTGAGCCACCGCTAGTACCCCGTTACCAAGACACTCATCAGATCGGGAATGCCCTTTTTCTGCTGGCCCTCCTCTCTCTCTCCCTATAGCTCCTCCTCCATTTTGAAATTTTATTAACACAAAAATAGATTTCCCCAAGAAAAGCCCAATGCATTTTTGGGAAAAATGGTATAAATAATATAAATTTTTTTGTGAAATCACTTTAACCCAAACCTTTGGGACGCGTAACGTGATTTGTTTATTTTTGAACATCAGAAAAAATCAAACATTTCTGCTACTTTATTAAACCAAGGTATTTTTATCCATACACCATTCAAAATTATCTCTATTTCTGTAATATATCTTTCATTCATCAAATGAGACCAAGAAAACGAGAATACAATCATAAAAAACCAAGAAAATAAAACCGAAAAGCCCCCTGTAAGTGTTTTTTTGGGGTCTAAAAGGGTTTTAAATAAATTTACAATATTCCTATTGGTCCTGTTCGGTACTGAACAGATCGGCACTTGAACAACCTTCTGGAACGACTTAAGTTCGAGTTACGAGGTTTCCCCTGTAATATTAATAATAATAATAATAATTTGAAGTTAAAAGTGTTAGTTTGGTTGTGTTAGTATATGACAAAAAAAACTCTACCTACTATGTATCACCCGCCTTTTTTTTATATTCAAATTTACCCATATTTAGATAATTAAAAAACTATAAGAAATTAATATTTTCAAAATTTATCATTTTTTTTTTTTTTGGATTGTACTGTATTTAAAATTCTCTACAATCTTCTTACAATAATTATTTGATTTCATTTCTTTAAAAAATCCAGTTTGATTTTTTCTCAAAAAATTTAAAAAATTTGGGAATGACACAAAACATTGATAGAAAAAGGGGGTTCAGTAGTGTATAAACTAATCACTAAACCAATTTTCACTAAATCACAATTATTATTATTATTATTATTATTATTATTATTATTATTATTAATGTTAGTATTTTTATTATAATAAATGATATTATTATTGTTGTTTCCGTTTAGCTTTCTGTGGGGTAGCGGGTTTAAAGAAGACGGCCGGGTTTACTAGATGGCTTTTTGGGTTTAAAGTGGAAAGGGTTTACACGGGCAGAAACGTAAGGGGGGCAGGAACCCCGCCGAACAACCTTTTTTCAGTGAGGTAGGCCGGGGTAGAGGGTGGCTTGGGTATCGCATCTCACTGACCTGAACAGGCCTACAGATGGCAGCACTGGAGTGCTGCAGAAAAGAAACTAACAGGGGAGCATAGGCCACCTACTGCGGGTCGTCTCGACACGACAATACGGGGCGGGCACGAAGGTGAAAAAGAGCAATATATACAATAGTTAACCCGGGGGGAACTGGCTTCCGTTCACCCGAAATTCAGGACATATAAATAAAAGCAGGCCTCAAAAACTCTCCCATCCTGAGGGAAGAAAAAATTGGCGTGCCGTACAGCTGGACGGAGGGCAGAGCAAGGCGATGCCAGCACGGGAACTAGAGTCTTCTTTTTTACAGGGCCTTTTGGCAATAGGGGATCGCTTTTTACTGCACATCAAAGAGCACTGTACCATCCTCACATGTGCAAACAATGACTGGGCAGTGGGCCTTTTCCCAAGGTGGCAATTTTACCCCCAAAAGGGGAAAAACCCCCACCTTCATACAGAAAACTGGGTGCAAATACTTAAAAAAGCATTTCCATGGGAAATTATACTATGGGTACCCCTTTTAGAATAAAATTTAATATTTACATAGTGTTGTCCACCCTGACTCCGTTATTTACTAACTATACAATGTATGTGCATTAATCCCCATTTCTGCAAGCAAACAATTAGCGAAACAGGAGAGTCGGACAAATCAGTAGGTATGTCAATGTTACAGAAAAAGTACTGCTGTCCTGGGTCTCAGGCCATAAGTATGGAGCCCCAGGGCTGTCATCTGGGCGGGAGTGGTAGTGGGTGTAGAACTAGACTGGTTGTCACTAGTTTGAGTCTGGGTTGTGGCCCTTTGGAACACATGCGATTCCAGCTCTGCCTCGGCTTGCACATGATCAACATACTTATGTGGTCAAGGTGAGCTTTTTTGATAGTACCAGTAGGGTCTCTCACCTTTAACTTATTGCCGGGGCTTTTCGTAAGACACGGTAAGGACCAACAAACTTGGGGAAAAATTTTTGCATACCAGGGGTCTGTGGGTACAAAATAACTTGCAACCTGGTTCCACCTTTTCTTTCCTTAGCATGGGGTTGTGATCAGACGAACCATTCGTTTTTTAATTAGGCCCCCCGTCCCGTTGAAAGACAAGTTTTGTGGTCCGCATCTTGAATTTCACTGGTGTTAAAGGTGCCCTACGTTGACTAGGGGGGCAAACAGGATTTCGTATGGTAAACGCTTATCATAGCCCATAAAAGGGAAAAAGGGGGTGTCTCACCAACGGGGCTGTTGGGGGGAAGAGACAAGAAAGGGAAATCTAAATAGCCTCATCCCATGGTACAATTTGGATTAACGGTTACTCTGAGCACCTCCAGGACTTTGCGGTTTTCGTTCAGCAAGACCATTACTCGCGGGTGGCGGGGTACTGGCCGGGAATTTTAAAACCTGGAAAAAGCCCTTCATCTAATTTTATGAACTCGACCCATTGTCTGACGGGAAAACCCGGGGCAGGTATGACGGGGAAATTGCTAAAAAATTTACGTCTCGCCGTTTATCTGGGATGGCTAAATCGCAGTACCGGTTATCTACCATTACAAGCAGGTGTTTATTACCCTTTTCCGAGGTCGAGAAGTTCGTCAACAGGTCGACAGAAGTTCTTCCCAGGGCCCTTTGAAAGGGATACTTCAGAATGGGATTGGGACCCGGGGACAGTCCCCTTTGTGTTGTAAGAAAACCCACCACACTGGTGTACATATTGGGGAATTTCCTGCCATCTTAGGCCAGAAGTATTTCATTCTTGCCTGTTTGATGCTGCGGCCCTTTCCCCGGGGTGCGCTGTTTTTAGACATCAGGGATCAACTTGAGAGAAGGGGTACCAGGCCCTTGGTATCCCCAGTTGTTTACGGCAGAGTTCCCCCCGGGGTCCACCAGTCGAGCTACACGACACAGCCCGGGGCCCACAAAGGGGGCCCATTAACAAAAAACCTGATTTTTTTTATTTGTTTACCAATTGCGCTCATTTTTGGTGTACTATTAGGTCATATAGAAGGAGCGACAAACAAAAAATTCCAAAAAGCAAATGAACCACGAAAAATTTACTAAAAAATTCCAAAAAATTCCACTTAAGAGAGATGTACGAAGTGGTAGATGGGAAAGTTGTTTTGACACTTCCTGCTGATAGAACACTTCTAAGTCTATCGTCTCAAGTGTACTTATTCTTTTAATAAAGCTTATCTTCTTTTTAAAAAAAATATAGTTTGTAGGTTACTTGACATTTAGCAAAATATCGGATTTTTTATCCCCACAAAATCTGAAAATATTTGGGATATTCAAAAGGAAAACTCATCTTGTAAAGCAGTCATTCTTCTATGTTTATTGTGAAAATCACGTCAATTGTTCATTATTAATCATTCATTCCCCTCACAAAGGTTTTTTAAGTTATTTCCCCGAGATAAGGGCCGAAGCGCGGCCCCCCGAGTCGTGGGAAAAAAAAAAAATCCCGAAAAACTTGTTTTTTCCACTGTTTTCATCATATACGATTTATCTACTATAGTTTACCATCGCTAGCTCCGTTTTCCCCACACCAGGATGGAAATAGAAGAAATAATCCATAAGGGCGATTTTACCATCCCACTACCAGCGGAGAGACCGTCATATTATGCCAATTTTTTATTCGGGTTGTTTTTTGCTTTCTATGCTATTATTATGTCGCCTTATATAATAATAGATCAATTGTAGTAAGTAAATAAACATTATTATTGATATTAGCGTAAGAAAATAACAATTTGTTGGCTGGTGGGGTTGGCCCCCACATCGTAATTTATGACTGGTCAGCACCTTTTATCCGGGGGCCAAAAGGTTCCTGTTTGGGGTTTTTTAAAGGTATTACCCCGCCCACTTTTATAGTCTCAAAGGGGAATTTGATTTTTTAAAGAGAGAAAATAAAAGAAATTGATAAAAAAAAAAGGGAAAAAAAAAAAATTTTGCTGCGTCAGCGCGATGCCATGACAGACGCCGACCCCTTTACCTGTTACAAATTACTATAATTTTGTAAAAATGATAAAATAAAATTAAAAAGGGTGATGCCAGAAAGATCAGCTTTTTTTTGGAAAAAAAACTCAATTTTTCGATTTTTCGAATTTTGTTTTTTTCTCAGGCCTCAGACTGTGAGAGGCCCCTAAGTCTGCCACGGGTGACTTGACCCATTAGCCAACGTCTTCCTTGGTCAGGAATCGAAGCACTGGTGACCACACGGGTTTCCTGCCGCTGGGCTCCCCCCTGGTCCTCGATGGAGAGCGGTTTTTCGCACTAACAAAAGCTATATGCCCAACAACTGCCACAACATTTTGCCCCCTTTGGAACGAGGGGGACTTCAGGATTGAGTCTTAAAGGTGAGAGACCACCAAAATGTCTGTGTAAATCTTTATAGGGTACTGGTAAATAATGTCTCGGGAAAAGGTTCAAAGCCCAGACGATGGCTAAGGCTTCTAGCCTGTCACCGAGTAATTGACTTCAGCTTTGGTAAGAACATGGCTAGGATAGACTATTGGCTGTTTTACCATTGGGGTTCCTGGACAAAAACTGCACCCATGCCAACTTTGCTGGCATCCGTGTCAAGGTAAAAAGCTTTTGGGGAAATCAGGGAATGTATGACTGGGGCTGTTGTTAACCTATTTTTAAGTGTGATGAAAGCTCTTTTCCCGGGCACACGTCCACTAAAGGGAACATCCTTCTTAAGGAGCGAAAGGGGGCAGCAGGGTGGAAAAACCGGGAAAAGTGCGGTAGAATCCAGCCAGGCCCTTGGAAGGAGCGGGGCAGCATCTGCCGACGTAGGCTAGGGGAACTTCTGTACAGCCGAGATTTTTTAAAATCATCTGTCTTGATGCCATTCTTTAGTCACTACGGCCCAGAAACTTTATTTCCCCTTTTTATGGAACTGGCATTTTTTAAAGTTTCACCTTTAGATTAGTCTTGTCTAGTTTTTCCAGTACCCGCCAAATTTTACGAGATGCGTAGAAACATTGGGGCATCACAATGAGATCGTCTAGGTAGACCATGAGTGCCACCTAGAGATTTTGGAAAATTTGTCATAAAAGATGAACGTGATGGGGTTTCCCAGCAACCCGAAGGGCACCCCTTTTGACTGATAATGACCAGTAGGCATAGAAAGGGTTAGTTCTTTGTTTTGGGTCATCAAGGGGGATCTGCCAAAATTAACAAGATCAAAGTGAAAGACCTTTTGCCGATGTTTTAACAGGTAAATCAGAACTGGCAATGGAATCGGTCTGGGATCGACAGGCATTCAGTTTCCTGTAATCGTAACAGGACGCCATGTTCCATCTTTTTTGGGAACTAGGATTAGAGGGCTTTCCCACGGGGAAATGGACCCCTCATAACTCCATCACGAGACTTTGAATGAGTTTGTAGAAAACCTTTTGCCTGGGGCAACAAAAAAGGCACAAAAGGGGTTTGAACCTTTTCGAGAATTTGGTGAGAAATAAGGGGGGAAAACCCTGGACTCACCATCTAAGGGCGCGGGGGGGATTGAGAACCTGGAGAAGTTTGGGGAAATCTTCCGGGTAGTCTGTCAACGGGCATCTTCCTGCATCCGGGGGAGGGAAGGGGAAACCCCCGGGGGGACTCAAAGGCTGGTTTCCCCCCCTTCACCGGGAGGGAATTACGGGTTTAAAAAGGGGGTTCCTTCCCAGGGGGGAATTTTTGACTGTGCAAGAAAACCCAAGGGCTTTGAAATTACCCCTTCACAAAGTAAGGAGCTAAGGGAGGGCCCCTTTACTCTGCATGTGCTTGTCAAATAGCAGGTCTCCTTCAAAAACTCTGGTCATAACCGAACAGGAGGAGAATTGCCGGCGAACCCCTCTCTCGCTGATGCCATGACACGAGTCAGACAGTCGGCCCCCAGGGGGATGGGAAATTTTCTCAAAGGCAAAAGTTTGAGTAAGGTAATGGGCTCCCCCCACGGGACAAACTGGGCCTGATGGCCAAGTGACGAAACGAACCCCCTTTTTGAGGTTGGCAGGGCAAGAGGCCCACCCCGGGAGAACAAGGAAACCCGGGTTTCAATGATTCCCAAACACTGGATGTACTAGGAAGAGGAGAGGGGTCCCCAAGCTACACCCCAGAAGGGTTCCCTCCTCAAAACCGCTTTTCCCCTTAGCTGGAAAACCAAAGGATTTAAGGTCCGCCATGGTTTGAAAAAGATGAGCAAAACGCCTGGGAAAGATGTCATCAAAAACTAAAACTTTTCTGACCCTTGGGCATGGATCCAAATTCTAATGTTGTACAACCC
>WNWK01050135.1:0-12957 GCA_009830355.1 Cherax destructor | reverse complement strand
ATTGGAATTTCTCGACGGGGAATTTAGAATCTAACGACTTTTGAATGTTCGGACATTGTTTTGAAGCAGTTTGTGACAGAACCTACAAGGGAAATAACCTACTTGACTTAGTTCTGGCAACAAGAAACCCTTGTTAATAATTTAGAAATTACAGAGGAACTCGGTTCAAGCGACCATAAGTCAATTAAATTTAGCATTGAATGGATGTATGATAGTAGGGATAATTCAGTAACGGTCCCAGATTTTCGCTTAGCAGATTATAATGGGTAAAAGGACACAAATGCAACTAATGTGACATTTTATTGTGGCAACGTTTCGCTCTCCAGGAGCTTTCTCCAAGCCGTTACAAGCGATAATGGACATAGTGGGTTTATATATACTCTCAAAGTGAGGTGAAATACTAGTGGTGGTAGTAGTAGTGATATTAGTAGTAGTAGTAGTAATACAATAAGGTAGAACAATCAATATGCACATGAGTAAAAGGTGATAAAACAAATACTAGGAGTAGTATAACAATAGGTTAGACAAATATTTCTGCTGGAGGTTGAAATATCGAAGGCTGTAAGTGTTCCACATCTACGATGTGCTTGTGTTGAATTGCAGGATAGACTATGTGATGGTAGGGTTTACTGTTTTCAGGAGGATTCTTGCTAAGACTTCAGAGATGGTGAGCTGCTTTTGTTTGTTTAATTGTGTTAGAAACAGAGATAAGTGTTGATTCAAGGCATTTGCGTCTACGGAAATTAGTTTCTTTGATTACTAGTCAGGCGTCTTTGAATTTCATGAGATGATTGTTGGAATTTCGGTGTTGTACGCAGGCGTTGTTCAGGTTATCGTTTCTGCATGCATTAATGTGTTCATTGATGCGTGTTTCGAGGTTCCTTGCTGTTTCTCCTACATAAATTCTTCGCAGCCTCCCACAGGGTATAGTGTAGACCCCTGCGTTGACTGGTTCATGGTCTTGGATTTAGTCTTGGTTAGATCCTTAATAGAAGTACTGGAAGCGATGGCGACTCTAGTGTTAGCTTGTGCAAATACTTTAGAAATGTTGGATGCAACCTGGCTGTTGGGAAGAATTATGACTTTGTTTGGAGTGGTGTTGATGCGTGGAGAATTAATGATCTGAAGAGCTCTTTTCTTGCAATCTTTGATGAAAAGGAAGGAAAATGTAACTCAGTGAAGGTTTGGTGAATGTATGTACATTCCTCGTCAAGAAACTCAGGACTACAAATTCGGTAAGCTCTTAGGAAGAATCCGATGATGATGCCTCTTTTGGTCTTAGTATCTTGACTGGAATAGAAGTGTGTGAGATCATTTTTATTTGTAGGTTTCGGTAAACTTGAAATCTTAGGTTGTTATCTACTTTGTGGATGAGGACGTCTAGAAAGGGTAGTTTGTCATTGGACTCTTCTTCTAGTGTAAACTGGATCGCCGGTTCAACTGCGTTGAGCCTTGCCTGAAGATTCCGTACATCAAAACGTTTGGGAGTTATTACGAGGACGTCGTCTACGTAACGTAACCAAGTGACGCTTGAGGGGATGATGTTGGCGAAGTGTTCAGCCTCTAGGTGTTCCATGTACAAGTTAGCTAAGACGGCACTGATGGGGGACCATGGACCAGTCAACGCAGGGGTCTACACTATACCCTGTGGAGGCTGCGACAGAATTTATGTAGGAGAAACAGCAAGGAACCTCGAAACACGCATCAATGAACACATTAATGCATGCAGAAACGATAACCTGAACAACGCCTGCGTACAACACCGAAATTCCAACAATCATCTCATGAAATTCAAAGACGCCCGACTAGTAATCAAAGAAACTAATTTCCGTAGACGCAAATGCCTTGAATCAGCACTTATCTCTGTTTCTAACACAATTAAACAAAACAAGGCAGCTTCACCATCTCTGAAGTCTTAGCAAGAATCCTCCTGAAAACAGTAAACCCTACCATCACATAGTCTCTCCTGCTAATTCAACACAAGCACATCGTAGATGTGGAACACTCCTACAGGCCTTCGATATTTCAACCTCCAGCAGAAATATTTGTCTAACCTATTGTTATACTACCATAGTATTTGTTTTATCACCTTTTACTCATGTGCATATTGATTGTTCTACCTTATTGTATTACTACTACTACTACTAATATCACTACTTCTACCACCACTAGTATTTCACCTCACTTTGAGAGTATATATAAACCCACTATGTCCATTATCGCTTGTAACGGCTTGAGAAAGCTCCTGGAGAGCGAAACGTTGCCACAATAAAATGTCACATTAGTTGCATTTGTGTCCTTTTACTTAACATATTGTCGGTAATTCTACCAATATTATTACAGATTATAATGGACTTAGAGAACACTTATCAACTGTGGACTGGGGTAACGAAGAGAGGTATCAATATGACAGTTTTCTTAACACTATACAGGCTGCCCAAAGAACATTTATCCCGTATAAAGAAATTAGATCAAGTAGAAATGACCCAAAATGGATGAATCATAGGCTCAAATATCTTTTAGGGCAGAAGAAAGGAATTTATAGGCGCATAAAAAGAGGTGAGGGACATCTTATAAATCATTATACTGACATTAAGAGGGACGTTAAAAAGGGTATAAGAAAAGCTAAACGGGACTATGAAATTAAAGTTGCTAGGGATTAAAAACTAACCCAAAAGTTTTTCCAGGTTTATAGAACAAAAGTTAGAGATAAGATAGGTCCTCTTAAAAATAATGATGGGTATCTTACTGACAAAGAGAATGAAATTTGCTCTATCTTTAATAATTATTTTCTTTCGGTTTTCACTCAGGAAGACACTAATAATATCCCAAGAACTAGGTATTTTAGTGGGCCTGAAGAAGATAAATTATGTAGTATCACAGTCACTAGTGAAATGGTTATCAAACAGATAGACCGTTTGAAGCAAAATAAATCGCCAGGTCCTGATGAGCTTTTTCAAGGGTTCTTAAGGAATGCAAAATGGAACTCTGTGAACCCTTAACAAACATTTTAACCTATCTCTTCAAACAGGTGTAGTGTCTGATACGTGGAAGATGGCTAATGTAATTCCTATTTTTAAAGCAGGGGACAAGTCGTTACCATCAAATTACCGACCAATAAGTCTAACATCAATTATAGGCAAATTACTAGAGTCGATTATAGCTGATAACATAAGAAGCCATCTCGATAGGCATAATTTGATTAATGATACTCAGCATGGATTCACTAGGGGCCGTTCCTGCCTAACTAATTTATTAAACTTTTTTCAGTAAGGCTTTTGAGGCAGTTGATCATGATAAAGAATTCGATATTGTTTATTTGGATTTTAGTAAGGCTTTTGATAGAGTACCACATCAGAGACTGTTAAAGAAAGTGGCTGCTCATGGCATTGGGGGAAAAGTGTTGTCATGGATCGAGTCATGGCTCACCAATAGGAAGCAGAGGGTGTGCATAAATGGGGTTAAATCGGAGTGGGGATCTGTAACAAGTGGCGTTCCTCAGGGATCGGTTTTGGGCCCGTTGTTGTTTATAATATATATAAATGACCTTGACGAGGAATTTCTAGTGATATGAGCAAATTCGCTGATGACACGAAGATAGGTAGGATAATCGATTCAGACGTAGATGTCAGTGAACTACAGGAGGATTTAGACAAACTCAATTCCTGGTCAGAAAAATGGCAGATGCAGTTCAATGTAGATAAATGCAAAGTTCTAAAGCTCGGGAGTGTCCATAACCCAAGCACTTATAAGTTAAATAACGTAGAACTTAGCCATACAGATTCGAGAAGGACTTGGGGTGATGGTAAGCAGCAACCTTAAACCAAGACAGCAATGCATAAGCGTACGTAATAAGGCAAATAGATTACTGGGATTTATATCAAGAAGTGTTAGCAACAGAAGTCCAGAGGTTATATTACAGCTTTATACATCATTAGTAAGGCCTCACCTAGATTACGCAGCTCAGTTCTGGTCTCCATATTACAGAATGGACATAAATTCGTTAGAAAACATTCAGCGTAGAATGACTAAATTAATACATAGCATTAGAAATCTTCCTTACGAAGAAAGATTAAGGACCCTTAAATTACATTCACTTGTAAGACGTAGAATGAGGGAGACATGATCGAGGTATACAAGTGGAAAATGGTATTAACAAAGGGGATATAAATAAGGTCTTGAGGTATCTCTCCAAGAGAGAACCCGCAATAATGGATTCAAGTTAGATAAGTTTAGATTTAGAAAGGATATAGGAAAGTATTGGTTTGGAAATAGGGTAGTTGATGAGTGGAACAGTCTGCCTAGCAGGGTTATTGAAGCAAGGACCCTGGGTAGTTTTAAATTTAGGTTGGATAAATTCATGAGTGAAAGGGGTTGGATTTGAGTGGGAATTGCACATGAGTAAATAAAATTATCAAAGCTTATTTCTTGGGTAGCATTGAAAATTAGGTTGAACAAATATTCTGTTAGTGGGATGGAATGTGAAGGACCTGTCTAGTATGGGCCAACAGGCCTGCTGCAGTGTTCCTCCTTTCTTATGTTCTTATGTTCTTATGTCTATATATTTCAATAACACATGACTATATATTTAAAAAATTCATGACTATAGTTCCATAATACATGGTTATATAGTTAATACATAGCTATATAGATCAATAATACATGACTATAGAACGTGCTTATATATATAGAAGAGCGTTTTGACATGAAGGACTAGTGACATGAAGGACTAGCGACATGAAGGTCTAGTGACATGAAGGTCTAGTGACTTGAAGGACTAGTGACATGAAGGACTAATGACATGAAGGACTAGTGACATGAAGGACTAGTGACATGAAGGATTAGTGACATGAAGGATTAGTAACATGAAGGACTAGTGACATGAAGGACTAGAAACATGAAGGACTAGTGACATGAAGGACTAGAAACATGAAGGACTAGTAACATGAAGGACTAATGACATGAAGGACTAGTGACATGAAGGACTAGTGATATGAAGGACTAGTGACATGAAGAACTAGTGACATGAAGGACTAGTAACATGAAGGACTAGTGACATGAAGGACTAGTGACATGAAGGACAAGTGACATGAAGGACTAGTGACATGAAGGACTAGTAACATGAAGGACTAGTGACATGAAGGACTAGTGACATGAAGGACAAGTGACATGAAGGACTAGTGACATGAAGGACTAGTAACATGAAGGACTAGTGACATGAAGGACGAGTAACATGAAGGTTCAGGTGAGGAATATTAAGGTTCACGGGTGAGATGTTGGATTTGAGGAAGATCCGCCCAGCATGGGCCAGTATGATAGCAGTGTTCTTCTATGCTATGACCTGTTGCTATATTGGATAAAGATGGAGAAATTTCCTGACAAGAGGCTCAGCTATGTTCTAAAAACCATTGTTCTGGTTTCATAAACAGATAAGTGAGGCTTCCAGGATCCTGCGTCTCTGGGTGTCTTTTTCCCTGCCGATGAGCCTTGAGTCTCTGTAGTTGTTTCAATGGTTGTGGGAGTTGAAAAACACAGGTGTTCTTCAAGTAGTCGTATATTCTGCTGGGCAATTGGTGTTCCGAAATACGTGTTTGGAGGTCTTTGAATGCCTTTCCACGTATAATTGCTTGCAGTCGTTGCAAGGGATTATGTATACCCCTGCATAGGATTGAACCTGGGAGTGTCCCTTACTAATGATTTCTTTGACTGCAGTGGATGCAGTGTTAGAATGCGGTATTGCAAGTAAATGTTAGAGAAGTGCTTGGGAAAGGCGCTAATAGAGAGGAATATGTATCTTCTCTCAGCTTCATCATGTGTGGATGAGTTGAAGATGCTATGTGCACGACGTGTGCGATCTCTGACGAAGTGACGAGGATAGTGAAGCTTAAAAAATACTTGTTCCATTAAACGGAATTCTTCCTTAAGAAATTACCTACTGCAGATTCGGCTGGCACGCAGGACGAAGCCTGTGACTACGATACGTTTAGTTCTGGTATCATGGTGTCAGAAGTGGAGATCGTGTTGGTCGGTTTTCGGTTGAATTTAAAACGAAGATTCTTGACAGCTTTGCAGAGTAGAACATCAGAGAAAGAAATAACGTCGTCGATTTCTTGTACCGTGAATTGGATTGCGGGCTCGACCTGGTTGAACTGGTGTGGGAGAGGAGGAACATGTCTCCAACATTTTTACAATACCCCATTCCAAGCATCTACCACTGCAGCATTCACTACAATCAAAGACATCACCAGTAAGGGACTCATCCAGGTTCATGTCTAGGGTGTGAATATGATACTTTTATACAATACCGACAAGTTAGTAAGTAAGACACATGTGCAAGTTGGATATTTTTCTTCCAGATTCTAGCAGCAGAAGCAGTAGAGATGTAAAGATGGTGTAATCAGTCCATCACCCTCGAAGACGTCGTTCTCAGGTGATCAGTCCCCAGTAATGGAGACGAGTTCTCCACCATAGTCTGGAGCAATATGAAGCAGAAGAAACAATGGAAACACAATCAATGATGAGTCATATATAATCTGTCCTGGTACAGAGGACATCTTCGATAACTTTTACCAGTAAGAAGGGTTGGATTTAAGAGGGACCTACCCAGTAGGTTGGCTACACTACCTCATAATGATTACGTTCTTCTACTAGTGGGCTCTGTCTCTCCTGTCGACAAAATTATATGCGAATCACCATTGACAGTATAAAAGTCTCGATTCTGCTACTTCAACTTCACATTGTTCCAGACTATGGAGCGTGACTTTTCTCCAGGCTGAGGGACTGACCACCTCAAAACTAGGTTTTCGAGAGTAATGGACTAAATATGGAACTAAATATGGACTAAATATGGACTAAATATGGACTAAGTATGGAAAACCGTGGCTGAAAAAGGAAATAGTTACGAATAGGGTGGGAATGGGGGGCTTAGGATTAATACCGTTAGAACGTAGATTAATATGTATACTATATGTAAAAAGATGTGTTGTGAGATGGGGAGGGGTAGATGCAGGGAGGGTGGGTAAAGTGGCAGGGGAATTAAGTAGGTGGTGGGGGGCAGGATGATGGGGCAATGTTGGGACCTACTGAGGAATATGGTGGTGATTAAAGATTCTCACAAGTTAACTGCAAGTGCTATGGAGAAGATTGGGTGGGGAAATAGAGTAATAGAGGGTGAAGCAGATTATCCTATGTATGATTGGGGTATGAGGTTGAGGTCTAGAGATCGGGAACTGATATACACATTTTTACATGGTGCGGTGACATCAAAAGCGACATTGTATAGGATGGGAATAGTGAAAGATGAGAGTTGTGAAAGGTGTGGGAAGCATGAAACGGCGTTGCACGCTATATATTTTTGTGAGGATTTAGGACTACTAAGGGAGTGGATGGGCAGAGTGTTAAAGAAAATGGGGAGGGGGAGGGATATCACTATTGAGGGCGATAAGTTTTGATATAAGTTGGATGGGACTTCATGTGAGAAGGGGATTAATGTATTTAATGGTTGATTACGTGTGCGTGTCATGGAGGTTAAGAACGGCAGGGGTGCGGGAACGTATGAAGGCTATAGCAGGAGGTATGATTAGAACGAATCGTAGGAATAGGGGGGTGTATGGGGGAGTTGGGAAAGAGTTTCTCTGGGGATTACAAAGAGATGAGCTTAGGAGTCTTGTTGAGTGTGTAGGATAGGTATTTCAAAGGGGCTTGACACGGGGGAAGGAGGGTATTATACTCATAGTCACGGAGGGGGTTGGGGTGGAGGGAGGAACATGTAAGGTGTATGGGTGTGAATGACGGTTATAGACTTAAAGGGGGTAGGTCCTGAAAGAGGTGAGTGTAAGTGGAAAGAAGAAAGGGGGGGAGAGGGCGGACGGACGACGATAAATTATGTTGAAGAAGGGTGACGGATAATGGAAAAGGGGGGGGGGGGGGTAGTGTACTTGTGGATGTAAGCAAAATAAAAAACAGACTGACGGAGACTAATGGGTAGGACTTATTAAAGTAAGGGAAAATAAGTCATAGAACACGAGTTGTGGAAGTGGTGTGAAGGGGAAGGACGACACCTTGGAAGTGTCGTGTGAAGGGGAAGGATGACACCTTGGAAGTGTCGTGTGAAGGGGAAGGACGACACCTTGGAAGTGTCGTGTGAAGGGGAAGGATGACACCTTGGAAGTGTCGTGTGAAGGGGAAGGATGACACCTTGGAAGTGTCGTGTGAAGGGGAAGGATGACACCTTGGAAGTGTCGTGTGAAGGGGAAGGATGACACCTTGGAAGTGTCGTGTGAAGGGGAAGGATGACACCTTGGAAGTGTCGTGTGAAGGGGAAGGATGACACCTTGGAAGTGTCGTGTGAAGGGGAAGGACGACACCTTGGAAGTGTCGGTGAAGGGAAGGATGACACCTTGGAAATTGTCGTGAGAAGGGGAAGGATGACACGTTGGAAGTGTCGTGTGAAGAAGAAGGACGACACCTTGGAAGGCTGTGATAGGAAGGACGACACCTTGGAAGTGTCTGTGAAGGGAAGGATGACACCTTGGAAGTGTCGTGTGAAGGGGAAGGACGACGCCTTGGAAGTGTCGTATGAAGGGAAGGACGACACCTTGGAAGTGTCGTGTAAGTGTAAGTCAGTTGAACATATAGATAACTTAAAGGTGTTGTTTGGTGTCATTAAAAGTTCTGTTGTCACTGCCTAATGGAGCATAAGATAAATAAACGCTGCTGTTCAGAGTCAAAGGGAAAGTGAAAGGTTGTATGTAAGTAAAGAGGCAAACAGGTGTGTAACTTGGACAAAAGTCCAACACGTAATTAAATGTAATGTTATATGTAGAAGAGAAAGAACCAAATTCAATACCATGTGTGGGGACTGGAGTGGTGTTAATACAGGTATATGCATAGTGTAAAGGCAAGACCTAAGTGTGTGTACATTGAAGAGACATGGTGGCACTAAGCGCGTCAGCACATGTTAGAGAAGTTATAATAATGCAGGAAAGAGCATTGGAATATAAGGTTGTATGAAGTCAGTTAGGTAAAAGTGTTAAGTAGGGGATGTAGTAAACACTTAATGAATAGTAAAACGAAAGGGATGACAGTGAAGGAAGAGAAATATGAATGGTCTTCATATTATGGGGTGATATCTTATATTACTACCTGGTTGTAGTGCATATGTAACATGGAGTATATATAGTTGACGAAATGTTCATAAAATCTAATAAAATATGAGACTAATATAATAAAGAATAATGATGCTGATACTGCGTTGGTGTTAAATAATAGACACAAGGCCAGAAATACTTTGTTTAATGTGTGGAAAGCATTTGTTTAATGGCATTACTTATAGGATTTCATTTGGTTAAGAAGTATAAAAATTGATGTTTTTTCAATATATGTATTAATTCTATAGTATGTGTCAACTTATATACATTATTAAATTATATTTTATTTAAAATACATATATACATTATTAAATAATATATGTATTTTAAATAAAATATAATTTTTTTTTATAACTACTACGGCTTTTATATCTATCACAATTGATCTAATATGACATAATAGCATAATAGACAATATAAATAACAAATAAACATGGTAAATACTCAAGAATGAATAATATGTGGCATAATATGATCGCCACCTCGGAATATAATATCCACTAAGGAAAGCTTTCGACACTGTAAACCACGGCATCCTACTCCACAAACTTGACCACTATGGTATAAGAGGTCATGCACTAGCACATTTCAAATCCTACCTCACTAATAGGTATCAGTATGTCACCATTAAAGACACATCCTCCACGACCCGACCACTTGATACTGGAGTACCACAGGGAAGTGTCTTTGGTCCCCTGCTCTTCCTCTTATACATCAATGATCTTCTCAATGTATCACAACACCTGAAACCAATACTCTTTGCTGACGACACAACTTATGTCATCTCCCACACAAATCTTGCCACGCTCGACACAATAGTTAATGACGAATTACTAAAAATATCTACATGGATGACAGCCAATAAACTTACAATCAACACTGATAAGACCTTCTATATTATGTTTGGTAACAGAGCAGGTGATGCACAATTAATGAGGGCAAATTCCTGGGCCTTCACCTTGACAGCATAACAAAGAAAGTGTCCAAAACTGTGAGGATCCTCTCTAAGATACGGTATTATGTACCACAATCAGCCCTACTTACACTATACTATTCACTCATCTATCCCTACCTCACATATGCCATTTGTGCTTGGGGATCAACAGCAAATACCCACCTAAAGCCAATAATAACCCAACAAAATGCCGCAATAAGAATTATCATGCAATCCAACGCTAGGCAACCCCCCCCCTCCTTCCACTCTTCAAAGACCTAAACCTACTCACTGTTCAGAACATCCACACTTACTACTCTGCAGTCTACATTTATAGAACCATAAATTCCAACTTTAACCCTGACCTAAAACACTTTCTTGACAGTTGTGACAGGACCCATAGACATAATACCAGACATAAACATCTCTTTGACATTCCCCGTGTCCGACTAAATCAATACAAAAATTCAATGTACATAAAAGGGCCTAAAATCTGGAACTCCCTGCCTGAAAACTCTAGAACTGCAGACACAACCTCCATTTTCAAAAGCACCGTTAAAACACATCTTATCTCACGCACCCAACCGGTAGCTTATTGATATCTGTGATTCCCCTTAATTTGCACATGACTGTAACCAAAATTCTAATACAACTATTGCTTCATAATTCTTAAGCTAGTCATAAGTTTGCCTAAGACACTCCAATATAGAAACTGTATCATGCCAACACGTCACCATATCCATTAATATATAAACTAATTGTTAAATTCTTAAATTTTTAAACTACCTCGATTTTGTAAACCTAGTTAATCACTACAATTACCTAACCTTAACACCATTATAATCATTGTGTCACTATAGAGTAAGATCTAGTATAAGACTGCCTGAAATGCCTAGGCACACCTAGGCATATTATTGGCCTTCTTGTAATACTTACTTCATAAAATGTCTAAATAACATAATATGTAAACCCCACTTTGTAATATTATCAGAAATAAAGTTGATTGATTGATTGATTACTTCCCTGGGGATTGGTGTTAATGGGGTTACCCTGGTCCCTCTAGGGGACTTGTATTAAAGAAAACGGACAGGGCTAACTATGATATACACTCGTAATGCACGAAAAAACTGAGAAAAATGCTATTTTACTCAAAAAAAAAAAAATCTTGCGCCACCTTCCGCGCGGATTATCTCGGAAGTAAGTTATTCATTTATATATTGACCTAGCGTCTATAATAATCATAGGAGTGAAATGAAATACACAGACAACATAAAAGAAATGTTGTATTAATTATTGCAGGTTAATTTTTTGAGATGTCAAAATTAGTTTTTGATTTATGTGAGGGTAAAAGTCAGATATTTTCCAAAATGTTAAAAGCATACAAACTTTATTCTTTTTAAGAATGAAGATAGGGATAAATAACAGTAAGCAAACCATCAGAAATTCAGATTAGCATTGTTTTATGCGTAGGTGATGCCAAAACAGCTTCTACAAGTCCCACTACGACACCCTGATTTTTTATATATGATGTTTGGTAAAAATTTGGTAAATATTTTTTTTCTCAGTTGTTTGTTGGTTATCTTTTTGAAACTTGACACAAAAATACTAAAAGGTGCTTCTTTATGTACAAAAAAAGTGAAAGAAATCGAACGAAAAAAAGCAAATAGCAGCTAGGGGCTTAATGTTCACTATGATGAACAAGTATTTGACAAGAATAATATTCTGGTTTAATGTCTTGAGTGAACAATCCAAGAACAACACCAGTGTTCCATTTCATATTAATGTTCAGTGTCGTACATGAACACTCACATGAACAACACTGGTGTTCTTATTTATATTAATGGCGGATGAAAAAAGAAACAAGAGAGCAGACAAGATGGTTAAGTTTCCATCCAGCTCCTGGACCCGCCTCATATCTCTGTATTAACGGCTATGTTGACTTCTGGTCTGCAGGGACTGATCATATCTTAAACCTGAGTACAGTGATTGTCTCCGCTACCACTTGATCGAGTGCAGTCCACTTAACACTCTTAGAGTGTAGTCCACTTAACACTCTAAGACTGGAAAAGTACTTATATATACTGATATGTTAGATTATGGGAAAGCAGACACACATTTAGTATAATGCAAACCTTTATTGACTACGTTTCGCCCACACAGTGAGCTTTATCAAGTCACAAATATCTTCCTGAGCAGAGTGACGTGAAGTGTCAGGTGAGAAATGTTGAAGTTGATTGCTGAGAAGAAGTTGTGTTTTCTTCCCTGGCGATGAGTCTTGCGACTCTATACTTTATTAAAAGGTTGTTGGAGTTTCGGTATAAAACACAGGTGTTCCTCAAGTCGTCCATTCTGCTGGCGTACTGGTGTTCCGAAATACGTGTTTGTAGGTCTCACGATGCTTCTCCCACGGATAAACGGTTGCAGTCGTTACAAGGGATTTCGTGTACCCCGGCAGAGGATTGAACCTGGTGGTGTCCCTTACTGGCAATGTCTTTGATTGTGGTGGATGTAGAGGTAGATACTTGGAATGTGATATTGGAAAAGACTTTGATTACGCCACGTTTAGTTTTGGTGTCGTGGTGAGAGTAGAAGTGGAGAAGATTGTGTTAGTTTGTCGGGTTTCCGTAGATTAAAACGAAGCTTTCACAACACAGCTGAACCTTTTGCCAGGAAACTTCTCCATCGTTATCCTAAATATCAACAAACATACCAGCCCGTGTCAGGCAGGTCCTTCTCTGATCCAGCCTCTTCTTAGCAATCAACTTCAACATTCCTCACCTGATCCTTCACGTCACTATGCTTCCTATATGTATTCACTACTCTCTCAGGCACAGTTTTGATGATAAAGTTGTGTGGGCGAAACGTTGTCAGTAA